>ML801505.1:66045-82336 GCA_009831015.1 Picea engelmannii | reverse complement strand
AGGGTCGGCCTTTGGCCTTTACCAGCAAGCAACTGTCTGAAAGAAATCTGGTCAAATCAATCTATGAAAAATGTTGGCTATTCTTCATGTCGTTGATCTGTGGCATCCTTATCTATTGGGGCAATGCTTCCAAATTAAGACAGACCATCAAAGCCTCAAGTATTTTCTGGAACAACACATTTCTTCCCTGGAGCAACAAAAATGGGTGACTAAGCTATTTGGATATGATTATGAGATCATTTAAAATAAAGGAAAAGACAATGTCGTTACGGATGCACTTTACCGAAAATATGAATATGAAGGATCCCTTTTTTATCTTTCCTTCATTGTACCGGATTGACTCCAAGTCGTTCGCCAGGAATGACTACAAGATCCCAAAAGTTCGCATCTAATCCAACAATTGTATTCCAAAGCTCCAGGTTCCCCAGGGTACTATTGGCTCCATGATGAGCTCTGATACAAAGGTCGTTTTTATTTAAGTAAACAATCAAAACTTAAATCCACGGTACTTTCTGAGCTTCATGCTACACCCACAACGGGGCACTTCGGGTTCACCAAAACCTATGACAGGGTCAAACATTATTTTTTTTGGGATAGTATGAAACACGACATTCATAATTTTGTCGCTGAATGTGATGTGTGTCAATGCAACAAGGGAGAAATAGTCAAATCTCCAGGCACACTACAACCGCTTCTGATTCCACCTACTATTTGGACGAATATCTCTATGGATTTTATTACAGGCTTACCCAAATCTGGAAATAAATTATTCATCATGGTGGTTGTTGATCTCCTTTCCAGGTATGCTCATTTCTACGCTCTTCAACACCCATTTACAACATCCATGGTGGCTCAACGTTTCATGGATCATGTCTTCAAGCTTCATGGCATGCCACACTCTATTGTTTCTAATTGCTACTCAACTTTCACCAACAATTTTTGGCAAGAAATGTTCAAGCTACAAGGCACCCAATTGCATCTCAACATAGATTATCATCCCCAGACTGATGGTCAAACGAAAGTTGCCAATAAGTGTTTGGAAACATATTTGAGGTGTTTTGCCTCGGAAAATCAAAATCAATGGGCGGAATGGTTACCCCTAGCTGAATGGTGGTACAACACTTCATACCATACAACTACATGCATGACTCCTTTTGAAGTGATATATGGACATAAGCCACATTCATTTCTCTCATACTTACTTGGTGTCTCGAAGGTCCAGGTGATTGACCAAACACTTACAGTTTGAGAGGATATTCTTCGTACCCTCAAAGAGAATTTGTTCATGGCACAACAAAACATGAAGCAACAAGCAGATCAAGGTCGCTCTGAACGTCAATTTGTAGAAGGGGATCAGGTGTTTCTTAGACTGCAACCTTACAAGCAAAATTCCCTCAAGGCCGAACATTGTCAGAAGCTAGCACCCAAATTTTATGGTTCTTATACCGTTCTCAAGCATGTGGGATAGGTGGCCTATCAGTTAGATTTTCCCAGTCATTCGAAGCTACATCCTATTTTTCATGTTTCATGCTTAAAGAAGGTGATTGGAACTAAGTGCCAAATTCAAACCAACCTTTCCAAGTTAGCCGAAGAAGGATCCATTTGGCTACAACCACAAGCAATTTTGGACCAGTGTGAGCATCGCCTGCGTCAGAGAACCATCAAGGAAGTGTTATTCCAGTGGAAATATACAACTCCAACAGATGCCACTTGGGAACCAACTACTATTCTGCAACAATTTCCACATCTCAAGCCTTGAGGACAAGGCTGTTTTTAAGGGGGAGGACATGTTAGGGTCCTAACCTGCATATAGGTAGAACAATATATTCAGATGTAATAAAGGTAAATATTAATAAGGCCTTGCAATAAAATAGAATAAGTCTAATGTAACAATACCTAATAAAAGCTTCCGCTTCTAGAAGGATCTTCCTCTAGATGCTTCTTTTGATAGACATATTTAGTATAAATAGGAGTCGAGGGTATGAGAATCCTAGCTTGGATATTATTGTAATATAGCTCTGCTCGACTGGAGGTTTCCCCCTCAAAGAGGCCTGTGAACATTTCTCTCAGAATCAAAGAGTTATTTTTGTTGTTATTCTTATATCATTTCAGTGTTATTTTGGTGATTGTTCTAGTTATATTGTTGTTATTCTTCCATTTATATCATTTTATTTCTGTTCTGCATACTTTTTATATTTGGTATATTACACAAGCAATTCTTGCACTTGCCAATTCATCTCTTCACTCTTTGATGGATTCATTCGATAAGGCACTTTATCTGGTAAACTTGATCATAGAATCAAATCAATTTTATGTGATATACTATGCAAAGGAGGTTACCATGTGGGTAGTTACTTTGCAACAATTTCTTTAAAGTATTCCAAAATGCGTTGGATTTCTGTTGGTACAAAACTCTCCTTTTCATCCTCTTGAACCTTCTTTGGCAATATAGCTAAAAAATGGCCATTATGTTTCTGCTCCTTTAGGAACTCCTTGGATGAACGCAACATAATGTGTTTATTATTGTTGTTCATGTCTTTGCTGCAATTGTTGTTTTTACTCCTACCATATTCACTCATTGGTGTCAACTTGTAATGTTGTCCATTTTGAACAAATTCATATGAATTTTCCCTTCCATCGTGGAAAATATTTTGGTAAAAAATCGATGGTCTTCCAAGCATAATATGGAATTCATCCATATCCACTACATCACATAACACTTTCTCTTTAAAATCCCCAATATGAAATTTTAACAAACATTGTTTAGTCACAAACACCTGTTGGCCTTTTTTCAACCATGAAACTCGATAAGGATTAGGATTTGGTTCACATTTAAAATTTAGTTTCCTCTTGACCTCAGTATAAATCATTTTTTATATACTTCCTCTATCAATAATCAAGTTACAACATTTTCCTTCAACTTTTCATCTGGTCTTAAACACTCTTTTCCTGTGTTCAGGCTCTTCTATTAACTTATCTTTTGGTTTAAGTAAAATTCTTTGAAAAATCAAGTTCTCACCTTGTTCGTGTGGAAGCACAACCACATCTTCTCCAACCACCGATGCATCACCTTCCATGGTAACCTAGATTTTAGCATCACTTATTTTATTGGGACCTTTCTTTTCTGGACATTTCGAGGCTTTGTGACCTTCAACTCCACATCTATAACAAGTAATTACAAACTTTCCATTTCCTCTTCTGAATTCTCTGCCTCTACTGACTCCATTTACTCTATAACTTTGGATACTTTTTGATTCCTCTTCTTTTTCATTTTCTTTAGCAGTGTTTGTTCTACCTCTTCCCCTTAACTTCTGTTGGATTTTCCTGTCAAATTTCTCCTCCACCTTCAGGGAAATTTGATAACCTTAATCTACAATAGAAAAATAACGTGTACTCATTTGATCCTGGATTGTATGCATTATTCCATTAATGTATCTAGACACACATTGATACCCTGGATCCTTAATACCATATCTGAGTGACATCCTGAAAAAATCTTCAGTGTATTCACGTACAAAAGTATCATTTTGCCTCAGATTTTGCATTTGTCTACACAGATTCTACTGGTAGTCCACATGCAAGAACTTTTCTTTGATTTACTCACCATATTCTTCCAAGTCTTGATCCTTTCCCACCTGTTTTCAACTCTATCTTTCTACAACATGTCCCACCAAAGGGAAACATGTCCTTTCAACTTTGAGATAGAAAATCAAATTCGTTTTGGATCACGAACATTCTCATATTCAAAAAACCTCTTGAGCTCTCCTATCCAGTCTATAAGAGTTTCATCCTTCAAGCTTCCATAATAACATGAAACCTTGACTTTCGCACTGTCTCTATTACTTAGATAGGATATCAAACGCTCTGTTGGATCTACATCCTCAATATTCTATTCAATCTCATTCTCAGCTTCAGAGTCAAAATCTATCTCAGCATCTCCATCTCTTATGGGTTCTAATTCCTCTATTATTCTCTGTAACTCTTCAAGTTCTTTATTTCTTGCACCTTCACATGCTACTCCTGTCATTCTCAGTGGAATTGTTCCAAGTCTCCTAGTATCTTGAATCCTAACTACCATCCACAACCTCAATCTAGGTGTTGATACACCTACTTGTTATTCAACACTTTGACTGAAGTACCACTAGAATGAGGGTATTCTCTACCTATTACAGGAACACTCACGCAATCATCCAAGAAAACGAGCGGAAATACACTAATAGTTACAACATGCACCTTGCTACAGAATACACAATGGAAAAGAAAACAAAAAATATTGTTTCCAAATAATCAGGGACTTCAATCGAAAACTTAAGAATGAAACACCATTCCTTTATTGATTCGAAGCACATATCAAAATTTAAATTAAATCAAGCCTGGGATAAGAAAAATCCATGAATGGTTACTTGCGTGTTTGAAACCCACTACAAAAATTGACAATAAAGTAATGGTCTGCGCGTGTGGGATGAAACTCTATTTCACCCTTCTCGAGTGGTCTCCCAACATGGAATTCTTCTATCCAGATTCTTTGTGGTTTACCAATCCTTTTCCATCACGTCCATGGTTCTCTTAAATTCTCCCCTTTTTCCTCTGAATAGATTCACCTTCCATTGCCTCAATGGATAGTTAGAAAAAAATCCTGACAGTTCTCCTCCTTCTTGACGTTAACAAACTTCCTTTAGGAACATGAAGGTTCCTACCATGTGGTTGCATCTCATCATGAAGAATGTCATCATGGATAAGGGAATTTTTTTCGATCACAACGTTGAAAATGAAGAAACATTGTGACACTTATAAAATTCCTCTATACACAGGAGTTGCAACACGAGTTTCAACATACACAAGAGTAGCTCCATGAGTAGCAACAATTCAAATTCATAGCAAAATGACTAAATAAAATGGACCACTAACACAGCCCTTATTCAACTTATTGCCTAATTTGTAGAATATAAGTATTTTTGGGTGATGTGGATTGCCCAAGCCCAAGGATGATCCTACATCATATATGACCATAAGGTACTTGAGTCTACATTAATTATGAAGACCTCACCTTTAGGAAAAACTAAAACTATCCATAAATGATGCCATTGTATACTATATTTCTTCCAAGCGTCAATTCTTAGGAATAAGGTTATAACTAATATTTTTGTTTAGGCTTCAAATAGGTTATTTGATTAGATAGTGTAGGATAATTTGAACGTATTCAAATATGCACATGAACTCAAACAAACCTGCGAGGATCACATTGAAGGATAGTATGGTATAATTTGCAAGAGAAAATACCAAATATAATATAATGAGCATTGAAGTGTTTTTATTTGATATAATGATTTAGGTGGTCCTCTAGGATCATCTTAGAAACAAATTTGATATTGAAATTTTTCATATTTTTTAGTCCTCGCATTTCTAACACATTTTTTTTGAACCCTTCTCATGCTTTTTTTCATAATCTAGACATCTAAATGAATATAATCGAGATTAATTTGATAATTCTATTTCCAATGAGCTAAAGAAGACATAGAACCAAAGAAACAAGTGAGAAGTTATGGTACTATCAAAGCTCCTCCTTTTTAGTAATGTAACATCCCCACTATAATCCTCATTTTAATTATGCATAATGTAGATATGAATATGGATATGGCCAAGCGATGTAATATATGAATTGTATTTATGATATTAATAAATATAATGAGATACCAACCGTTGGGAATATGGGAAAATATGGGTCTTGATTTATCCACAAGAGGGGGAATGTCTAGAAATGTTTAAGAGTGTCTAAGAGGGGTCCAAGGAGGAAATTAAATATGGGTATTAATCCAAACCCATATTTTTGAATTTTATTATAATTGGGGATAACTTTTATTTTCTCGTTGAGTGTATGAGAGCCCAATAATTGAATATTGGTCAGGGGTGGGTGTAGAAGTCACTTCCATAGTTATTGGAAGCATGGGGATGAAGTACAATCAACATTGGTTAGAGTGTGCAGTCAATTGCCTTGGGAAAATAGGGGAAATTCGTATGGAGGAGAATAATTAGTTTTACACATTCAATTTTGCATGAACGACAAAGAGAGAGAAAGTAAAAAGAGCATTGGAGCTAGACCAAGAAGGATGTGCAAATTCTGGAGCATGCTAGAGCATTTTTGGAGCATTCTAGAGCTGAAGATTTAAAATCCAGGTTGTCAAGCCTGAAGAGTGAACTCTTGTGGGAGTTTCACTGTAGAAACAAGTGTTTGCTATTGTTTTCCTGGTAGTGAGTTCCCTTGAATTCCCAACGGAGAGATCCCTAGTTACTTGTGCCAAAGAGACCTTGATAAATTAATGGGACATTCGAGGGATTGAGATAAATGAAGGGGTACATTCCTTGGGTTGGGAATGACAATAAGAAGAGAGTTGGGGGAAATTTGGGATAGTTGTAGGAGAATAGCAGTGGGTTATGTGATTTAGAGATGTGAGTGGACTGTAAGAGTTACCATTCTCTTGTGGATTCCTAGCCCCAACTCAGGGTGAATTGATGTTGGGATTTGGAACAATAGGTCTATGGTTGGGTGGAGCATCCTTCCCAAGTAGTTGGTTTCACAAATGTTTTAAAAAAATAAGTGTTTATCTATTTTCTGAGTTATCTTATGAGTTATATGGCTGTGCATTTTATCATGTGTATGAGAATGTTTTTTATGTGTTGTTGTAGATGATTATTTTGTTGCATTATGTTCTTTTATAATTTTGTAGATGCATTTAATTATGGGTATAAGATTTTAGTTAGAAATGTGTTCAATTACTAACTAGTAAGCTACATGAATTATTTAACAAAAGAAATTTCGATTTTATGTGTATTTTCCACAAGTAACGTTCCCTGGTTAATCTAGCATACGTTATAGAATGGTATCGGAGCTACATGTTCAAACAATGAGCTTGTATGGGATAGAATCAACATGCAGAAGATAAAAATAGCAAAGTCAAAGATCAGATTGCAAGGTGGTTGTCATATTTTTCTAGGAAAAAAGAGTGAGGAGATTGCTTGTATTTTCAGTGAATTCAAGTTCATGGGTTAAAATACCCAATTTTAATCTCTCATTATTCATGTGTTGGGGTTTTAATTGGTCGAATTTTGGAAATTACGGTGTAGCCATAACAAATTGTGTGAAATTGAGAAAATTCCCTAATTTCTATAGTGAAATTGGTTGAGAATTCGGCCTAAGAGAGTTGAAGTTTGGGTACAGAGGTCAATTTTATATGCACCATGACGAAATCAACCATTCACAAGCTTAATTTAGAGTCTCATGGAGGCCCGATTTTTTTTTGAAATTATGCATTTTTGGAAGATTGGAAAAAAAATCAAAATTTAGGAAATTTTGGGTATTTTATTTTACATGACATCGACATGACATGGAGGCCATGTGGTGATGATGTGGTATAAATTATTTGGCATAGGTGACATGTACTTCTATGGTGGCAGGGCCATGGTGACAGGTCCATGATTGCAGTTGGTAGCATGGGGGAAAGTGACGTGGGAGCCAGATGAGGTGGTGGTATGGCTAAACCATAAACCATTGTTGCATGGGTAGAGAAACAATTGTGTATTTTGACGTTGTACAACCGAGCCTGCATGTTATGGATGCGACATGTCCTTTTGGCCATTGATCTCGCACGATCTCCACCGTCGGATCTAGGAAACATGAAAATTCATGTGCTCCAAGGTAAAGGTGTTGGATGGGACTTGCCTATCCCTGCGACCAATAAAGAGGTGCAAAATGGAATTTGATAGTTACTTTTGGACCATTTTCCCATTCGGGGTCATATGCGTTCCAGTTGCGCAGGTAGGGCCCATATAATATTAATATTTTATTAATAATTAAGGTTAGCGTAAGAGAAAGAGGAGAACACAAGGAGAGAGAAGGATGATGAGGCAGGCTGGGTGGGCCAGGAGGGTGACATGGAATCACCTCAGGGTGCCATGTGGACCCAAAATGCCACATCAGTAGCCATGACAATAAAGATGCCATGTAGGGAAAATTGTTCCAAAGAGTAAAAAAAAACCCAAGTCTTGAGCCAACATATTATTTTGGCCACAACGGGAGTATATTAACCTATAATGAGATGAAACTTCCATGTTTTGTCTGCTATAAGGATGGATACATAAGTGATAGAGAGGGTCACTCCCCATTTCTACTGGGATTTATCAGAAATTGCAAAATAATGGTTTTTAAAGATCTAGGTCCAGATCATTGGCAGAGATGCAAATTGAGCTGAAATCATTGGAGTGAGTCTAGAAAGCAGGCATGAAAATAAAAAAAGGAAGGAATTGAATAAATCTAAAGGGGTTTGGAATGAGGATTCTAAAACAGGGGAAAATCCATTATTCTGGGCTACTTTTTGGGGATTTTTTGGATTTTCAGAGGAGGAAGAGGGTCCCTAGATGGAAAATATGGAAACAATTGTTTACTCGAATTTCTGTATACTCACCAAGCAAGAATTTTTTCTGAAAATTTTCCAAAATTGCATAGTTTTGGAGATATCTTGTTTGGCTAAAAATTCAAAGTCTAGAAAAGAGGGGTGCAAAAAGGACAAAGTTGTAATTTCCATAATGTTGTAGTTTTTTACTAGACCATAAAAATGGAAATGTGATATTTGTTGTGAGTTCTCTGTCACAATTTTTATCTATGAATCATACAAAGTTTCTTTGATTCCTAACATATTTACTTCTACAAGTGGTAGAAGTTGGTGTCTGGGATTATTTGCACTAGAATGAAAAATGTATAAAATGGGCCAATTAGCAATATTCAGATAGTCATAACTTTCTTCTCACAAATCATAATTAAGAAAGAAAGCATTCGTTGAAAATCTCTTCCATAGGAGGATCCAACTATCAACCCAAAAAAATTGATTTGGGCTGCATAAGTTACAGCTAATGTAAAAGAAGATGATTGGTGGAATTAAAGAAAATAAAAAATTATGTATTGTTTTCCATAATTGTGTATGTATATATTTTTGTCTAACATAAATTTATACATTTTATTGCAGCCTTTAGAGGAATAGGAAGTAATTTTGGTTCCTATATGAGAACCACAGCCATGGAAGATGCCCAAGGGTACTACAATCATGATCAATAATTTAGAGGGCTACATGTCAGCATGAGAAATGTTGAGACATAATCTAATGGAGGAAGAGAGAGGCAAGAGCTTGTGACCATGAGAAGCATGTAGAGATAAGTGTAGATTTATAGGGTAGATAATGAGAAGATTATGAAGTCCTAGGAAGAGATACTTCATATTATAAACATGTTGCAGAGGCAAGCCAATAAATATTCTAGCACAAAGCAAGTAGTTAGTGCTAGAAAAGTGACATCATCCAGATCCCATAGTAGAAATGATGACTGGTTTTCAAGGTTCATGCGAAGGAACCATCATTATCTAGAGAAATCCACTAGGAGATATCATGCAAGTTTAGGGCTAGGAAGAAGCCCAAGTGTGTCCCCTATGAGGAGACAAAAGAGAAGGACAGAGTGAGAAATCTTTCTAGGTGAACTCAGAAAAATCAAGCCACTGAATTTCGATGGTGAGAATAGGAAGGGAGAAGAGGTTGAGGCTTGGTTGTTGGAGATGAAGAAATATTTCCAGCTGCATGACTATCCCTCCAAGGTAGAAACAAGAATTTCAACCTACCACTTTCAAGGAAATTAATCCATGTGGTGGGATAAACTTAAGAAAGAAAAACACCTTCATGAGAGGAAGGTCTCATGGAGGAAGTTCAAAGGAAATTTCCAGGAGAAATATTTGTCAGAGCATTAATATGAAATAAAGATGAAATATTTCTTTGAACTCAAGTTGGGAATCATGACATTGGATGAGTATGAGGAGAGGTTATTTTAATTACTCAAGTATGTGGACTTCATAAAGGATGAAAAGGTAAAAATCCAAAGGTTACTAAGTGGGTTACCCTCTTTCTACAGTGACAAGATACAATATGATAACCCTAAAACTTTGGAGGAAGCTATAAGGAGAACAAGGCATATTTATGAGAAAAGAGGAGGGAGGCTAGTCTTCCAAAAGACTTGGAATGAAAAGATGAAAGGAAAGAAAGAGAAAATGAATAAAGAATTTAAGCGACCTTTTTTCAAGAACAACTCATAAAAAAATCAACAAGCATAGTCAACCCAAAATGAGAAAAATACAACATATTCATTTGTGAAAAAGACAAGGAAGTAACATGTACAATGTTGGGGATGTGATGGCAATCACTTATATAGGGACTTCCCTCACAAAGGTGAAATAATGAGGACTATCCACAACATTCAAGAGTCTAAAACAATTGAAGACATGGGAGTAATCATGCTAAGGAGTTATGTAACCTTGGAGAACAAGAAAACAAAGTATCAATACCCCATGATTGAAGTGGAAGGTAAGATTGATAACCAACCCATAACAATTTTAACTGATTCTAGAGTTACCATAGTTACATACACTCTAACATTGTTTTACGATTTCAATTTTAAAGGATTAAGAATAATAAATCTTTGTTAGTTTAGTTAGACACAGGGGCTAAGAGAAAGATCAATGAGTTGGTTAAAGATTCTCCAATAGACTTGAATGGACTAAGCACAAAGGTAGATGTGAACATCATACAATTGGGTTCATATGATTTTCTAATTGGCATGGATTGGTTGGAGAAACACCATGTTTTCCTAGAATATTACAACAAGACAATAACTTGTCTTGATGAGGATGGACAAATGAACAAGATTCAAGGAATTCAAAGAGCTATGGCTATTAGAAAATTTTCATCCATGCAACTAAAAAAGAGTTTCAAGAAGGGATGCCAAATTTTTGTAGCCCACATGGAAGAGGAAGCCAAATAAAAAGTGGAAAGTATTGAAGACCACCTAGTATTGACATATTTTGAAGATGATTTTGGGGAAATTCCAGGATTTCCACCAAAGAGAGACATTGATTTCTTTATTGATTTGGTTCCAGGAGATACCCCAATGTCCAAGACACCTTATAGAATGGTAACACTAGAATTAAAAGAATTGCAAATGAATCTTGAAGAGATATTAAAGAATGGGTATATACTCCCAAGTGTGTCACCTTGAGGAGCCCTAGTTCTTTTTGTGAAGAAGAAAGATGGAGCCTTAAGATTATGTATTTATTTCAGGCAGTTGAATAAGGTCACAATAAAGAAAAAATATCATTTTCCAAGGATTAATGATCTCTTTGATCAGCCGCAAGGTGCAATAATATTTTCCAAGATTGATTTGAGATTAGGTTATCAATAAATGAGGATAAAAGAAGAGGATATAAACAAGACAAAGTTCATAACAAGATATGGACATTATGAATTCACAGTAGTTCCATTTGGGCTATCAAATGCCCCAACTATTTTTATTGTTGGATATACTTCAGACACACCTAGGATTTATTTTTCCTAAGGTTTTCCCTATGTTTATTATTCATTATTCAATATCCTATAGTTTAGGGAGAATATTCCTTTTCCTACATTCTAGGAGAATATTCTCTTCACTTCACACTTCAGTTTGATTAGTTGAGTGGATTCTATATGCCACATATGGATCATCACCATGCAACATTGGGATCATCACTAGATAATGCACATTTTCCTTGGGATTATCGCTATACTAGTGAATTAATCATGATTCCCTTATCTCCTCCTCTCTTCACTCTGTTTCAGTCAGTTAACTAAAGACTGAGAGACTAGTTAATTGAGACTAGGTGGTCTCTTACTCCCGTAATAGTCAGTGTGTGTACAGATCAATCTAGACCACCACTATGGTGTATTGGTTCTCCTCCAGTGTGCATTAGTTGAGTTATATATATTATATCATGTGTAAATTATCATTCATTCATTTGGTTAATGCAAATTCTTTGTTCTCACTCTCTCATTTCTATCTTCTCTCATCTTTTTGCAAACTGTGTATGTCATTTTCTAGCTAGATTTTATTTGTGTAGGTTCATTCACATTTACATGCTATTAGAGCCGACAGATTTCTAGGAAAAAAACACACCAGATTCTTTTTGCAAGTACCGAAGATTGAAGACAACAAGAAAAACTGAATTTCCAAAAGAATTGATTCTTACACCGTACAATTTATTTGCATGGAAGGAAAATATGATAGTGCATATTCAAAGGAGAGGATTATATAGGTTAACCATGAACACAGAGACCGAACCCACATCAGCTAGATAAAAATACAAGTATATTAATCGAATGTATGAAGCGTTTGGAACTATTTGCAGTCTCATTTCTCTTGAGCTTCTCTTTCACATATCCTCCTATAAAACCATAAATGAAGCCTAGACCACAATGGAAGGGATATTTAGAAAACAAAATGAGATGAGGGGACACATGCTCGAGGTGTAATTTCTCCCTTTGGATCCAAAAACCTTCGATAATCTCCAATATTTCTTTACCAAATATAAGGATTTTCTGTCGCAATTCAAGGCTTGTGGGGTTGATAAATCTAAGGAGGAGAAACAAATGGTTCTTAACATTCTATCCAAATTTGTTCTAGAATACTCATTTTTTGTATCCACATTTCATTCAGTTAGCCTTGCCTCTGGAGCTACCTGGACCATGCCCTCTCTTGAGGCCTTTATCGAGTCTCTGACGCAAGATCCGACCAAGATCATCAATATGGGAAAAATAAAAGGCTCAAAGGCACATGAACTTGCTATGAAATATGGTAGAAGTTGCTAAAATCATAAATATAAACACACAGACAAAGGGAAGGGACATGAAAATCGAAAGAAGGAAGGGTACTCAAAACCCTTCAACATTTCCTCCGTATCCAAACATGGAAAGGGAAGAAAATGGAAGAAATGCACTTAATTCCATAAATGATTCCATACAAAATCCTCATGCATGAAGAAACAAATAGATAAAATGGTCCAAATAATTCAACAAAATAACCTTCTATATTGCATCGCCGAGGGTTCCAAGAAGAAGAAGCTAGAAGACCAAAATCTCAAGAAAGGTAATTCTAGCCATGCTTTGATTGCTATCAACTCCTCTCCCAATGCTTGGATTGTGGATTCAGGAGCATCACACCACATGGAAGCCAAAAAATAAGTCTACTCTTCATTGTATGTATGCAATGGTCCTCCTATTATGATGGGGGACAACTCTCCAGTCAAGGTCACTAACGAATAAAGAATTGAACTCACAAACGAAAGATTCGAGAATGTGGTACACATTCCCAAAATTTTTGTTAATATTTTCTCCATGTATCAAATGAAAAACTCTAGCACCAGAAAGATATTTTTATTCACACCTGATGTTATGGATATCTATGACATGCAAACCAATTCGAAGGTTTCTACTGGTGAGTAAATCATCAATTCAGACTCTACACATTTTTTGAATTTATTGAACCAAAGTTTGCATTACTGCGTACCCATGCTGATGAAAGCAGTAGGATATGGAATGAAAGGTTCAGGCATTTAAATTATATATATATGCAACAACTTAGAAAGAAGGTAATGGTTGATTTTATACCCAACATCCACTTCTCCAAAGGAATTTGTGAGGGATGTGTTCTTGGAAAACACCCTCAAGAGAAATTCGATAAAGGAAAGACTCAAAAGGCCTCCTTTCCTTTAGATCTGATCCATAGTGATCTAATGAGCCCTTTTACGCATCAATCAATAATTAAATCAAGGTACATGCTCATTTTTTTTTATGATTTCTCACACTTCACATGGACTTTCTTTCTCAGGAAAAAAACAAAGGTCTTTCAACACCTCAAATATTTCAAAGCCCTTGTTGAAACACAGTTAGGAAAGAAGATTAAATTCCTCCGAACAGATAATGGGGGGGATTATGTCAACCACGAGCTAAAAAATATTTGTTTTGAGGTCGAGATTCAGTTGCAACACACTGCTCCTTACACTCCCCAACAAAATGGATTTGATGAGTGGAAAATAGATATCTGAAAGAGATGGCATCTTGCATGCTACATGCAAAGTCACTTCCATAAAGATTATGGGATGATGCACTTAATTGTGTAACCTATATACATAACATATCTCCCCATAGATATGTCAGGGATAAAACCCCCTACGAGGCTTGGAGCGACCTCAAACTAGAAGGGACCCACTTTTGTATATTTGGTTCTTGTGCATGGGCCAATATTCCCTCTGAGAAGAGGAATGCACTTGATCCACAGAGCATAGAGTGTACATTAGTTGGATATCATGAAAGTGTGAAGGGATACCGAATCATTGATCTCTCCTTGGACCGACTCATCATTGAGTGTATTGTCCAATTCGAGGAAAGTATCTCGCATGTACCTCAACAGCCGCATGTAGACACTTTTGTTCTTCCACTTGTTAGAGATGATGAGCATGCAGATGCCGACTCTTCAGGATCCATGAGATCTTGTTGGGGATCCATATGATACTAGGAGGACTCGATATGATTTTGAGGAGCCTCCTCTTTCATTCACTACCAATGAACCAATGCCACCCAGACATATTTTCTTGGTTCAATCTTCAGATCCACAGTCCTATGGCGAGGCTGTTGGAAATCCCTCTTGGGAATTCGCTATGAAGGAGGAGGACATCTCCCTCCTTGAGAACCATAATTGGGATCTAGTTCCCCTTCCTTCAGGAATTAAAACTTATCAGGTGCATATGTGTCTACAAGACCAAGAGCGCAATGGATGGACATGTTAGCATACACAGATCCAGGCTAGTTTCCAAAGTATTTTAGCAGGTGCACACCATTGACTATGATGAGACCTTCATTCCAGTAGCGAACATGGGTTATGTTAGCACTCTGTAATTTTCCTAAGGCTATGATGGCAGTCACAGAGGCAACATCAAAACCACTTCGAGTCTTGGATCTAGCCCTCCGAGACTCACAGAGGGATCTCTCTGTCTGATATAAATTTGTTTGAAGAGATATTAGGCTAGCTATGAAAGTATGAGGTTGGGGTTTTTGAAATATTTAGATGAGGATGTGGTTGATGAGTTTCTCAGATCACCATTGGGCTATGGGGTCTATTTATAAGATAATGATCCAATCAGATCTAGAGGTAAATGTTTCCACAGGGCAAGATATTAACAGGTGTTGGATCGTCTTAAGCTTGAATGGTGTCGATTGAGGAAGAAATGGGGGAGGAAAGATGAGAAAATGAGCAGTTAAGAATTCATAAACTGAGCTTTAGAAGAAAACATAAAGATTACCAAAGGATCAGATGCAAAGTATTCACCAATAAATTCTGCTCTATTACTATCATTCGATAATAGGAAATTGAAAACAAATGGCATGATAACTGGAAAAAAACACTTAACACAGAAGAGGAACACCGCCAACGCTGCTACACAATAATCTTGTAAATCATTTTCTCTATTACTGTTGAGTCATTCAGAAATTACAGACAAAAATCTCCTAGGGTAGCAAGGCCCACAGTCCAGCCAAGAAGGGAAAAACTCACATAGGTCAAACCCTTTTACATTAAAATCCTATGAATAAATAGGATAGACCTCCCCATAAGTTTTGGAATTCAGTTTTAACTGCCTCGACCAACAATAGCCACAAAACCCACAAATTTCTGGAACTGTCCGTCATGAAAGACGGACCGGTTTTCTGTGAAAAATGGGTCCGAACAGACATACGTTTCTCTTCAACATTGGCACCTGGGAAAACACCGAAGGAGGTTATTGGATATGGGCATGTTCTGGATAAAAAACTCCTTCGGTTTCACCAAATTTGCCTCCATCTGGCCGTAACAACTCCTGCAAGATCGGGACTGTAATAGAAAAACTGAAAATCCGAAAAAGGACCTTGAAGATGGCCTCGATTCTCCCTGCTCGTGGCACCGGTGAAAAAACTGAGAGAGGTTTTTGTTCTTCAGCCCGTGCTAAGCAAAAAAATCTCTCGTATTTTTAAAATCCATCTTCATTTTCCCAGAATCCATTTTGAAAGAAGGCATAGTGAAACAGGAAAAAATGGCAAAAAAGGGAAAAGCGATTTTATTTTCAGGAAAGTGGTATTTCGTACCCCCCTGAGGTGGTAAGAATTTTTGTTTTTTTTTTGGGGGGGGGTGTCCGCTGGAATAGGGAGGCAACACGTGGATGAGGGGTGGTATTGGAAACTACCTCATTCCGGACCTCCCCTCTCGTTAAATTCTGGATGGTGAGGGGGGCTCCAGAATTTTTAAGGACCGTTTGATTTAAAATTTTAATGTGATGCGTGTACAGGAGTTGGGATGTGAGGTATGGAGTGTGTGGAGATTTGGGTGGGGTAGACTTAGGATAGCATAGGTTTTTTTTAATTTT
>ML801505.1:39804-55996 GCA_009831015.1 Picea engelmannii | reverse complement strand
ACCACAGTTTCCACCACAGGAGAGTCATCTCCTAACCTACCATCATCTGTCCAAGCCACCATGGTCTCGACCGCAACTACGTTGCACAGTGGACCGAACCCGTCTATGGCGGCGGCCACAACCCCCTTCACACCTAGTGCGACAGGCCCTCCGTTCTCATACGGTATGCCTAGTTCGGGTACAAGTCCTGTACTAACCTACTCCACTTTACAAACTTTGGGTCTGGGGGTAGGGAGATCTAGCGCTCCTCTGCAAGGTCACCTTGGGGGAAATCCTGTCCCTTTTAACACTTTTCCTTACATGGGAGGTCATATCCCTCCTTCATCCCCTTCGCTTGGTGGTCCGCATCAGCAATCCGCTAGACAACCTACACACAATAGTTTATTTGGAGCGGGGAGTCAAGGACCACCTTCGCACAACATGCCGGTAGGTTTGACACCATTTTCTTGGAACGAAACGTTTGGTAACAACACTTTCTCGTCAGCCACTTTCCCGACTGGGGGCAACCCCATTTTTGGACAATCTACTCCTGTGCAAGGTACTATTCCTGCACATGGGGCACACATAGCAGGACCTTGGAATTCATGACAAGGATCCGTTCCCTCCTCTGGAATGTCGTTCTGGGGTAATTATTTCAATAGTAAATGGAACCTCGGGTAGACTACTATGCCTCTCCCCATAGGACTGGCATGGGGTAATCCTTCCCAAAGTCCTTCAAATACAATTCATGCCCAATACTCTATGTCCTTTTTGGGAAATCATCCGACGATGTCTCCATAGATGCGAAATCCTTACTCTGGTCAGGGCCAAGGTTTCTATCAGAATCCGGGCCAGCAACCAAACATTTCTTGGCAACCTAGTGCCAGTCAAACTCCAAGACCCTTTTTCCCAGGTTATCAACAACAACCCAAACTACCATTCCTGGCGACTTTACACTTGCCAGATTTGACAAGGTTGTTAAATGATCCTATTTGTCACGATTCACGTTGGCCTCCTATGCCGACGAAGTTGCCTTTGGACATTCCAAAGTTCGAGGCCAAGCCTAATGAAGATCCAGGTGATCATGTGACTACCTTTCATCTTTGGTGCTCATCTAACTCATTGAAAGATTACTTTGTACATTTGCGATTGTTTCAACGTACTCTTATTGGGAGTGCCACGAAATGGTACATCAAGCTCAATCGCTCAAGATACTCTTTTTTTGGCGAACTAGCGATGGCCTTCCTCAACCATTTCCAGTTACCTGTGAGATATGATGCTAGCATAGAGCTGCTCGCCAATTTCGAACAGAAAACAATGGACCATATCTCTGATCATCTCCGAGAGTGGAGACGTCGGAAGAGTTTAATCAAGGTACCAGTCCCACCAACATTCCTGCTTGAGTGGTTCCTTAAGTCTTTGGTCCCACAATTATCTAAAGACGTCGCGACATCCGGAGTTTTCTCCGAAGAAGATGCCATCATGGGGGCTTAACAGTTTGAGCTCATCTATTCTCAGTCTGGTTTATTATACAACATCTTTCCAGATGCGCCACGTTCGATACTGGATAAAACTAGACAGAGAGTTGGACCACATGCCGATGGTATTGTTGGTTCAACACAAACCAAGCCCGCTGAGCAATTGACAAAACGGTTGCAATAGTTATCCATACAACACATAGCGACCAGCCAAACTACTGCTTTGGCTGCTCCCCCTACCCAAACATTGGAAGTACACACCATGCAGTCGACTAACCCAAAGGCCACCCAACAGCTTGAAGGAAAGAAAAAACAACAAAAGAAGGGTAAGGGGGATAAAAAACCCACTGATAATGCTGGCGGGGACAACATAGAAAAAAAGAAGTTGAGGTATCCATGCAACTTGTGCGTGGAAGACCACCCGACCCATCTTTGTCCTCGACTTGCATAGGCTCAAAAGTGTTTCACACAGCAGTAGCAAGAAATGTTGACTAATCCCTTTCAACATGGGCAAAATCTAACTCAAGCCTCTACAAGCATAGAAGGGGGCAGCCAAGAAACCTGCCCACCTCCAAACAATCCCTCATCCGCGAACGTATATATGGTTAGGGGTGATGCTTTCATATCAACTAGAGTGCACGACTATAGTAAACAAAGTGCTTCTGAGAAGGGTAAAGAAGTTGATCTCCCATATCTTCCTCTACAGATTGAGAAGACGTTGGGAGAAATAATGACACGCATTCCAAAGGGTGCATTAAAAAAAGCTTCTCACAACCCAAATGCAAGGGCCGCCCAAAATTACTCTATGGTGGAAGATTTATCACAAACCCCTTGTGCGGTGTCTGCTTTGGAGTTCCTCCAAAGCTGCCCTACTCAGAGGAAAGCCTTGTTAACCTCTTTGGGATCTACTAAGACTTGTAATCTGGGCACCATCATGTTATATACAACTGACTTAAAACCTTGTCTGCCTTACCACGTAGCGTTTTAGATAGTAGTGGCTCATCCCACAAAAAATTTTACTTGGAATATATTTCGCACGGTGGTCGACGAGGGCACCTCGACATGCGTTATTTCGTTAGCATGCTGGAAGGCCATTGGCCATCCCATTTTGTTTCCATCACCTACTCTCCTCACTGCTTTCGATGGTCATTCATTCCGACCACATGGAATCATTCCTTCTTTCCTTGTGTAGTTAGGAGGGAAAACCGTGTGTGTCAAAGTAGAGGTAGTCGATCCTACCCTCGAATATAACCTCTTGTTAGGACGGAGTTTGACTTATGCTATGCAAGTTGTGGTTGCTACAGTTTTTTGAGTCTTGTTGTTCCCACACGAGGGTCAGATAGTGACCATCGATCAACTGTCTTTTTCTAGACCTGACCCAGCTTTGGGGGAATCCACGGTCTCGATGATTGATAATCCTCAACCAGGTGTCGTTAACATAGGAGTTGGTTTGTTCCCATCCTTGATGGGTACCTTCGATTACCCACCTCCTCACGATGATATCAAATTTATATCTAATCACCATAAGGTTGAAATTTTTCAAGTTTCGTCGTTCCGCACGACTTACTTTGAGGATCCTTGGATTCTTCCTTCCCCATCAACCACGATGGATGAGACAGGCCACCCAGGCATGTCCATGCCCTTGTTGGTCGCTGAGGTAGCGTACTCTTTAGTCCAGCAAGCTTTAGCTAACCCTGATCCGACTCCTGCGCAAGAGTTAGATCCACTTCTAGAGCCTATTTGGGCTCAGGGTTCTCTCACTAACGTCAATTCATTAGACTTAGTCTTGCCTTCTGATGAAGCAGTAATCGAAGCAATGACTAGTCTAGACAAGCCTTGGGAAGATCTTCATCACAGATCATATTTCCTCCCAAAGTTAAGCCAAATCAAAGCAGGAGAATTCACCTTGACTATGAATGAAGATAGGTCTTGTCATACTAATCCCTTAGCTACACACAAGATCTATGCTGAGGGTAATATGGAAACCATTTCTGAAATGATACCTATCAATATCTCCAGAACCCCTGGTGTCATAGAAAATGTTTTCATCAGAGCATACAGTTCCCCCGAGGAGATGCCAGGCATCGACCCACAAAGAGTCTATCATGAGCTAACTTTGTTGTTTTTCAAGCTCGCTTTGAGATCTGAAAGAAACATCCGGCGAGACTATATTTATGCTTTTCGATCTCATTCGGATTAACTGAGAAAAGTAACCATTATGGAGTCTTCTTTAAGCCCTTTTCAGACTCCTTAAAGATGAAAAGATTTTTGAGTGACCTTGTTTCTTCACACTCGTTAAATTGGTCCAGAAGAACGTTTTTTAAACGGGTCTTCTTTTAAGCCCTTTTCAAACCCTTTATACATGAAAAGATTGCAGAGTGATCTTGTGGCCTTTCATGCTTGTTAAAACTTAAATTTGAAGTCACGTCTATCCAGCGGTATTTTACCCCTTTTTCAGTCCAGACGGTTAACTGTACGAACAAAGGTATACTCTATAGGACTTCCGTTCTTTAGAAGAGTACTCTCAGGTATGATTTTATCCCTTTTTCATGCCTGAGGGACTAAACTTATGAAAAAGAAACCCCCACGGAGTCCATAGTTAAGCTCTTTTCATACTCCCTAAAATTGAAAAGATCGTCGAGTGACCTTATTCTTTCACACTCGTTAAATTGGTCTAGAAGAATATCCATGACGGAGTCCATAGTTAAGCTTTTTTTAGACTCCTTAAAATTGAAAAAATAGCCGAGTGATCTTGTCCTTGTCACACTCATTAAAATGGTTTTGAATCGACGTCTACTCGGTGCTAGTTTAACCCTTTTTCGAACCGACTAGACTATTATCGAAAAAGGTACCCCAGTGGAGTCTTCTTTTATGTTTTTTTAGACTCTCTAAATATGAAAAAACACCGAGCTTACCTTCTCTAGGCTCTTTAAACTTACATCGAATGAAATTACCATTGTGTGTTCTATCAACCGCATTTGCATACCTTATCCACCAGCCTTGTGATAGTTTGCTTCTGCGTTTTAACACCTTTGGCCGATGGAGGATTTTTCTTGAGTATCATTTTACTAGAAGATCAGTCTTGTCCTTGTGCCTTGATATTGTATGTTTGCAATACTCGTTCCTCCATTGTAATGTAATATTCCTTTATTTATTTTTCCAAAATTATCGAAAAGAACAAAAAAAATCAAATATACCCCAAAAAGAGGAAGGGAAAAGTATTTTCTTTATTGGAAGCATAATGAGTCGCCCTTGGATAAATCACATCTATCCATTTTTTCATCAGACTATGGGATGTAGTACGACCTTAGGAAGATTTTCTTGCTATATAGAGTTGTGTTCTCCACCGTTTGGTTATTCTTCCAAACATACGGAGAGTTTGCGTTGCCTCCTGCTTCATAGACTTATGATTAACATATATGCTTCTTGAGTCTCATCACTTGTCGTGCTATTGTCCAAGGGAAGTTTGTCACTAAGCCTGAGTCGACCCCTTTGCAATATGTCTCTTGTCTGCATACTCAGCCATCCTGAACACCCAATCAATTCCTTGTTCAAAATCATTGAAGCCTTCAGTCTGATCATCAAGATTATCAATTTTGTCCATGACCGACGAGACGTCGAAGACCTCTGGGTAGTGCAGTCGTACACTCATATTACACTCCTACCCAACTTTTGAAGATTTTGAAGTTGTTGCTCGAGCTTCGAAGCCCTCATATCCAGCCATCAGGCCTTATCAGCTTCTACGAAGATGGATACTTTGCTTGTATATCTTTTTGATTTCAAGATGTAGATCCACTGTGTACTGTTCGCGGCTACACTTTATATAGTTATATGACATGGATCTACAATGTATTTTATTGGTATCCATGTGTTCTATTTTATCCCAAGCATGGGTATGCCCGCCTTGGTGAGACATTTGTTATTTTGCAGATGGCACCTCTCGGTTCCTGATCCTTGGGCTCAATCGTTCAATACATCAGTAAATATTGGTAATGTATTTCGGCCATCAGATGCTCTTCTAACCTCACACATTAGGGAGCATCTATTATAACCCTAAATTGCACCACATATGCTTACCTGGCATCAGGCCAACTCATTTCCCTTCTTTGCCAAAACTCTGCTGAACAAATCTTTGAAAATCCTCTTGTGTAAAGGCCCACGAGCCCTAACCCATTACTGCACGTGTGTACATGCTGGATGACTCACAAAAACCCGCGTGTACCTACAAAAGCATGAAAAAAGGAAAGTTGCCGATGGAACAAAAAGCTATGGGTGAGCTAACTGAAACTCACGGCCATGCATGGCCGAGGGTTCGTCCAAAACCCTAGCTCCTTATAGCCTATAAAAGAAGGGGTAAGGGTACCATTTGAAGAAGGAAAAAATATAGTGAAGAAACTCTGCCCATTTATGTATTCCATTGTCCCAACCCTTTATCCTTTCCTCATGCCAAAGGAGATTTAACACAAAGCAGTTGAAGGACATAAGAAGAGGAGCCCAGGATCAGGATCAAGGGGCAGTGGCCGGTCTCAACTTTTGTAAGTTGACTCACTTTAAATAATAAAGAGAATGTTTTTCCTGTCTATTATCGGACTAATCAGTAGGTGCAGACACTAACGGATCTCCCTAGATCCACCTGGATCTAGAACAAAATAGGACAGGACATGACTCTTTCCCTAAGTTTTGACCATTGAATTAGCTAGTTGGAAGGAACACGAAACATACCTTAGTATCGCTTCCTAGGGTCTCTGTTGCTCCCGCTTCGCTTCGGTGCTCTTGTGAAGTCAATACCAAGACAACACAAACCAACCAAAGTGAAGATAGCAAAATATATTCAACTATCAACTTATGTGTATGATAAAGGAATTACACAATAAAGTGAGAATAGCTTTATGGGAAAGGGACATGCCACTGTATCATATTAATCGAAAGTAGAAGATTAAAACCTGATCACATTGATGTCACAAGCTTCCTTTCGGTGGCTCTTGGCTCCAACACACACACACTTGCTCGATCCTTGCATGAAGAAGATCAAATCCTCTTGATAGACTTGCTAAAGTCTCCAAGCTCCTGTTCAAGCTAAGTCCTTCACACAATTCTTTCACCAATTCTCTAGTGAATCTTGCTTAACCTTTTGCATGAGAATTCCATCAATAAATAGGAGAGAATGAGATGGTTACTTGGATAAGAATGATCCCACAATATCAGGGAATCCAGTACAAGGATAACCATTCAAATGCCAACCTATTCTTCTAGAAGATTCCCTTCTAGAACCATCGAGAATTCATCTTTCTCCAAGATTTATAGAAGTTTCGCACCCTATCTATGTTGCACAGTGTGAGAATTTCGCACCCTAGCTTAAAGAAGCCTGCGAGAATGGGTCATTCTCGCACCCTGGGATATTAGCAACCTGCGAACTCTCTTCAAAAAGTAAGTTTTATGGAAAGATATGAATGTCACTTTTCACATGAGAAAGTTCTTATGAGGAGCCCGAGTACACCAACATCAATACACCATCATGACGACCAAAATCATGGATAAAAGAATGCCCCCCAAAGTATGAGGCCAGAACCAGTGACAGCTGAAAGACTTTGTAAAGTGTATGTGTGTATCGGAAACCAGGAGCGCACCTAATCAGAAACCTGTGAACAACGAAGCATCTGCAAAATATCATATATATTAATTATGAGGTAGGCATTCCCATACTCAAATCACAAATGGATGACATTGTAGACATAGGTCATGGCCACCAATCATACACTGTGGATCCATGCCGTCAAAATATAGCATAGCCACTAGGAATACACTGTGGATCTATGCGAGAAAATTCAAATTAAGATGACATAGCCACGAGACATACAAAGTGGATCTATGTGTCGCAAATTATACATACTCCATCACAACCTGGACAAAGAGATGATATCCAGGGTCTTCAATCTCGTCACCCAAAAGTACAAATCTAATCATGTGATTACATGTGTTGAAGTCGAACATGGCAGAAACCACTTGATTACCGGTCATTGATGAAACCATTAACAAGTGCGAGTGAAATCACCATTGATGTCAATGATTCCCAAGGTACTCTAGTAAAATCCATCGAGTGTGAATGAATGAGTTGAAGTTAAACATTCGATGAAATCTTTTGATCAGGGGTCAATGATGTAAACCCAGTGTCGAAAGCGAGGAAACCTGCCATTGAGGAATGCAAGTTCAAGGGTACGAAAGAATTTCTAAGTCTTGTTTCCTGTTAATGAGCTGAAGTTGACGGAACAAAACTCATCACAAGAGGGCCTTGATGTATCCCCCATCAATGACATGAAATAAGTAACAGATTTTGAAGGTGAAGTAGAGTATGATGTAAATTGAATTGGACACAGGGAAGGATGACACGGAGAGAATCGACAACTGCAGATGGCCGACTCAATAGAGGTTTCATATGAACTTCTCTTGAACATATGAACGACACGACCAATGATTTGGCAACATTGACTCAAAGACGACACATGGTATGACCTTGTAACAAATCGAATGAGAGACAAATGGATTTCCCAAACTGGCTTCAAATATAATGAATAGGGGGTGTCATGTTCAAGAGCAACACTTACTACCAATCAATATGAAGATGAAAACATATCCCTCTCCCAAATTTTCCCCCACTATTTCTGGCGAGTACCTCTGTATTTTTACACAAGCTTGAGGAGGATAACATATTCTTGTTGATATAAGCTTATCCTTCGGATAAGTCCTTTAGAGTATGTTTAACGAACCCTAGGAAGGAGTGGTTCGGTCCCATTACGGGTCTGTCATTGTTTGTTTAACGAGTCTAGAGATAGAAAACTCGAAGGTTTTTCATGATTATAGAGTCTGGAAAAACACTTAAAAGATAACTCTCTCAGTTCCTTTTTCATAAAATAGTCTGATGAGACCGAAAAAGAGATAAATTATCGCCCACCAGACGCTTTTTTCAAATACTTTATCGAGCATGAAAATAGCAAGGTTGTTTGGCTATCTTTTCATGTTTAGAGAGTGAAAAAAGCTTAAAGAGGACTCCAGGGGGGTTCCTTTTTCGTATAACCTTGTTGAGCCCGAAAAAGTGATAAAAGTATGCTCGATCGCGTTCTCATGTATTTTTGAGCGTGAGAACGGACAAAGACCAAGATCGAGGTTTTATACAGAAACCATAAAAAACACACAAAACATGCGATGAAGAAGAAAAAATGTCTTCATCCCTATACATGAACATCAAAGTCGTTATGCCTGCAAAAGTTACACTCAAAAGGGAATTAGGGATTAGGGTTTAGTAAATAAATAATTATAAAAAAACAAATAACATGGTAAAAGTAAATATAAATAAGTAAAACTCTTTTTACCATATCATTTTCATTTTACCACTATTTGAGCTCGAAAACCCCTATTTTACCCTCCAAGTTCGGCATCAGATTGCGGGAGTTACGAGCATCCATTCGACGAGGCGTTAACGAAAGTGAGGTAGGCTCTTTGTCCTCTACTCTTTCATGGTTTAAATTTTCATTTTCATTGGTTAAAACACATTTTTTGAGTTTGTTTTGTGAGCCATTCTTGCGCTCATCCATTCTCGCAGGTGGGCTACACGGGACCTGCAAGAATGGATCATTCTCGTAGGTGAGCCCATAGTAGCTTGCGAGGTTCTTGCACTATGTCTAAAGGGAAACTGCGAGAACCGCAAAGCATAATTTTTTTTTAAAGTTTTGCTCAATGAAAGAAAACCAATTTATGAATAGAGTTATTAATCTTCTTTTTGTGCTTCTTATGCAGGTAATTGGCCATCAAAATGGTTTTGGAATGGCGTGAAAGGGAGCATGAAGAAGATAATGCCATTGCCAGAAATCATCTACCTACCATTGTTGCTTTGAGAAACTATGGTCTTATGAAGTACTTTCATATCCCGGGCATGAGGGATGAAGTCAGGTTATTAGAGTACCTTGTGCATATGTGGGATCCCGATCAGCAGGTATTCCATGTAGGGGTCCACACACCCCCCTTGGATATCGAGGACATTTACTTCTTGACAGGACTATCATGGCGTGGGTACCACGTGAGCCTGACTGGTAGCATAGGTGGTGGGCTTCCCATGAGTGAGTACTGTCGCTTACACTGTGTTCCCGAGGCAGAGAGGAAGAAAGGGAAAGTAGATATTTG
This sequence comes from Picea engelmannii, assembly GCA_009831015.1. Lineage (NCBI taxonomy): Eukaryota > Viridiplantae > Streptophyta > Pinopsida > Pinales > Pinaceae > Picea > Picea engelmannii. The sequence continues at coordinate 46,364 of ML801505.1, read as the reverse complement.
GGCAGTGCGAGATTTGACCCTCCGCACTATTTTGTTCACCATTACACGTATGGCTGGGAGCTCTGCTCCTCACATGGTGCTCCAGAGTTACTTTCAGTATGCCATATAGTGTATTGAACCTCGGGTTTTTAATTGGGAAGATGCACTGCTTTGTAGCATGAAAAGGAAGTTGACCAAATGCAGACGAGGCAACCAAAAGAAATTCAGGTACGGATCTTTGTTGGTGTCCTTCTTTCTTGAGAGGGTTCCATTACTGAGGATGCAGGTGGAGTGGAATTTACCGGCTCCTAGGGATCCAAGAATGCTGAGATGGTGTCAGCTCAGGGCCCGACACGTAGCTGGACCAATTATCAAGTATGATGATACCTTCTTCGACTGGCTGCGACCACAGATCTTGATGGTAGACGATTATGCTTTTTTCGGGTTGGATTTCTTAGGAGATCCAGACTTAGTCCTGCCAAAGGATGCTCAGTGGGGGGAACTTGGTAAGAAGTACACAATTTTTTCCTTTTTAAATGTTTTTATGAATTTTATCATATGCAAATGTTTTTTTTTATGTTCGTCCAAAGACTAAAAACAAAATTCATTTTTTGATGACACAGATGTGGGACCTTATAGATCTCCTGGTACTTCTCCCATTCAGTGGTGAGGAGAGGTAGCGCCAGTGCCACAATGGGACGCTGAGGATTATCAAGCAGTGGAACAAAACCTAGAGGGTTTGACAACAGATATTCCAGACATGCCTCTTGGAGAGGTTCCACGATGTTATCAACGTCACACAGTAGGAGTTTCAGAGTCCATAGGTCGACTTCTCCATAGGGTTTCCCGGGAAGTCGTATGTTACCGTGAACGTCATCCATGCCATCTTTTTTTAGAATCTATGAGCTTCATATTTTGACATTTTGGTCTTCGGACAAAACTTTTTTATGAAAATCTCTTTTGATTGTTATATATACAAACGAATTCTACCGGTTTATCTTGTGTTGTGTGAATTGATGTGATTGATTTATAAATGATCTAAATGTCTGTCTAATACATAGTTAGCCAATGCATCAGTTAATGTATTTAGACATCTAGGAATATGTTGATATTCATTATAATCAAAATAACGTTCCAAGAGGCGAATTCGCAAATACACCCGTAACAAAGTAGGACTTCGAATAGTATAGACATTACTTAACTGTAGTACTACAAGATGCGAATCGAGTCGCACAACCAAATGATGGATTCCTAGCAAGATAGCATCAATCAACAATTCGATAACGACGCTATACTCTGCAATATTGTTGGTCGCACGACCGAGACACACACCTTGTAAGGAGACAAGTTCGTTTCTAGGGGCGTAAATTCCCATGCAGCGGAAGCAAGGTTCTGAGTACTACGGCTAGCGCCATCAGTGAAGCCAATATAGGGTAGTGAAGACTCCAACATATGGAAATCAAACACAACGTCACATAAGGGCAGAGACCAAATAATGACAAAAGCAAGCTACAGTAACACACAAGAAGTATGATACAATAAAAATACAAGTACTAGTGCAGAGATGATTTTATGCATAGTACTTCTTCAAGTACAACCCATTCCTGGGTTCACTCAAAGGGATACCATCGTAATCTACTAACTCATAAGCTCCTTTTTTCAAAACTTGTCGAACGATATAAGGACCTCGCCATATAGCTTCAAATTTTCCAGCTCCTAGCATATCTCGATCTTGTTCATAGAGGAGAACGAGATCTCCTTCGGAGAAAACATGAGGCTTGACATGTTTGTCATATTGGGCCTTGACACGTTTTTTCTGAGCTTCTATGACTAGGGTGGCATCGCGTCGAGTTTCGTCTAATCGGATAAGATACAATAGATGTTCTTCCTCAGCAGAAGTGTTTGGTAGGAATTCAACAACTAGTTTTAAAGAGGGTATCTCGCATTCAATCGGGAGAATTGCTTCTAAACCATAGACTAACCGAAAAGGTGTAAACCCAGTAGCGGACTTGAAGGATATCCGGTAAGCCCACAATGCTGAAAAAAACATTGTGTGCCAACTTGTTTTGTGAATCCCTATCATTCGTCGGAGCATAGTTATGAGAACTTTGTTAATTTCTTCAACTTTGTCGTTGGCTTGTGGGTAATAGGGCATTGAGTTTTCATGGCGAAGACCCAAATTTTCAGTAAGTTCAGACATCATGAAGTTTCTAAATTGGCTACTGTGATCAGTGACGATAGCTTGGGGAACACCAAAACGAGCTATGATGTGATTAAAAATGAATAATGCTGCGGTTTTTCCCATGTTGTCAAATGTTGGCATCGCCTCAGCCCATTTCGTAAAGTAATCGATGGCTACAATAATGTATCCATGCCCCCTGGCTGAGTGAGGGTGACATGTCATGAAATCGATGCCCCATTTTGCAAAGGGACCAACAGAGACCACAGGGTGAAGAGGAGCAGGATGTGACCGTATCTTCTGATTATAGATCTGGCAAGCATGGAATTTTTGAACAACGGTTATGCAGTCGTTAAATAAAGAAGGCCAAAAATACCCTTCTCATAAGATCTTCTGGGCAGTAGCATACCCAGACATATGACCACCACAGGCTCCATAATGGCAATCATTCAGAGCTTTCTCAGCTTTGTCGAACATTAGGCAACGTCGAAAAACAGAGTCAATACCCTGATGATAAAGAGTATCCCCGAGGATAATATATTGACGGGCTTGATAGCGTATGCGACGTTAGTCAGTACTAGAAAACTTTGGCCGGAAATTTTAGGTTTGGAGATATATAATGATATCACCATACCAAAGATCATTAGTGCTGATAAGGAAAAGAGATTCATCGGGTAATGAATCAGCTGCTACATTTTTCGTTGCAGAATAGGGAAAGTCGCATATCAACTCAACAAAGACTAAGGACTTCTTGGACTTGGCGCGTTCAAATTCCAAGTCAAACTCCTGGAGTATCACAATCCATTTGGAGTATTTTCCCCCTAGCAATTGATGTGTGAGAATGTGTTGCATAGGGTTGCAGTTGGAAATCGCTGTAGTCTTGCGCGAGAGGATATAGTGCCGGAAGCATTAGACGGCATGGAAGGTAGCTAAGGCTAGTTTTTCGACATGTAAATACTTCATTTCGGTAGGTGTTAGACTTTGAATCAAGTAGTAGATAACATGTTCATCGTTAGCATCATCCACTTGGATGAGAACCATACCAATGGTGTAATCTGAGGTAGCAAGGTAGAGGAAATAATTGCGACTGTAATCGGGGGGAAAAAGAAGCGGAGTACGCATTAGGGAAAATTTCAAAGCTTCGAAAGAATTGTTGGCGATGGTATCCCAGATGAACTATGACCCATTTTTAAGTAGCCGCGTAAATCCACGAGTTATCTCAGCATAACTTGGGATAAAACGATGAAGAAAGTTTTCTTTCCCCTGAAAACTTTGTAACTAGCTAAGAGTAGGAGGGGGGAGATTAAGGATCACCTCAACCTTTAAAGGATCCACCCAGATCCCTTGATGCAAAATGATAAAACCTAGAAGTCGGTCGGATTCCACGTAGAAAACATACTTATGAGGATTCAAACATATACGGTAGAACCGACAGCGGACGAAAATAGCTCGGAGATGGGTTGGATGATTGACTCGACACATGGAGTGAGCAGGTAAATCGTCCAGATATGGTTGGATGATGTGCTTGATATCATGGAAAGCATAAGACATAGCTCATTGAAAATTTGCATCAACGTTCTTGAGACAGAAAGGGAGTTTCCGATAGGCAAAAGTACCCCAAGGACAAATAAAAGCGGTCTTATGTTGATCCTCAGGAACAATGCTGATTTGATTATACCCGAAGAAACCATCCATCAGAGAGAAGATTTAACTTCCGGTGCAATCGTCGACAATCTGATCGACGAAAGGGGTAGGAAAGTTGTCTTTGGGACAAGCTTTGTTGATATCCCTATAATCAACGCATACACGAATTGTGCCTTGTTTCTTGTCGATCGGGACAATATTGGAAACCCAGTCTGTGAGAGCCATCGGATAAATAAAGCCAACTTTAAGAAGTTTCTCGACTTCGAGCTTGATAGCAGCCGCTTTACGTGGGTGAACTGGACGAAGGCATTGCCGGACGGGTTTAGCGTCGGGGTATGTCCTGATCTCATGTATCACAATCTCATGGTCGATACCCGAAATTTATTCGTAGCTCCAGGTGAATATGTCACAAAACTCTTTGAAAAGGGATGTATAGGTGACAATTTCGTCAGAAGAACACGAAGCTCCGATATGGACATTTTAGACAATCCATGGTTTAACAGATATGTCAAGGGGAATAGTGGGTGAGATATTACTTAAGTTTCTTTCGGAAAACACATCGTGTGTGGACCCGGGAACGGTTGAGATAACGACAACGGTCGATGGAGTAGAGATCCATTGGTAGTTCTCAAGGGTATGTTGCTCCAGAAAGAGGATGGAACGATGATGTCCATCATTCCAAGGGGTGTCCTCCATGACAGACATTATCATCTCGTCAGTGGGAAAAATAACACGGAAAGGATCTGGAGATAATTCACCAAGAGATGGGGTAGAAGGGGTTGCCGATTGAATGGCCTGATAGGTGGATTCAACTGGACTTAATGGCATTTCATCGCCGTAACGAAGATAATCTCCAGGGTCAGGTACTATCCATGGGTCGTGAGACGTAGGAAGTTTGTGAATCGAGCTGGAGATCATTGTTAATATTATGGTAGCTGCAGGAGGTATTTACCTCTACATGTGAACCTGATGAGAATAGAAGACTTTGGGAAGCAAGATAAACCCTAATGAGTTGGCTAATAACCCTAGAAGCCTTGTCAGCTCAAGAAGATAATTTATATTAGGCTATTAGCCTCCAAGAGAAGAATTCGACCAAAATTAATAATGATATACTAAACAGACACATACCCAGAAGGAGAAGTCGGCCCCAACAAACTGGCAGGATTACTATAAATACAGGGCACTAGTTCTCATTTGTAGCATCTCAGAATTGCAGTTTCCCAGTTGGTGCGCACTGCAGTTGTAGTCTGGTGCGCAGGTTTGGAGGAGGGTTGCAGGTGCAGGTGTAGCAACAACTAGTTTCAGTATTGGCTTGGATATCTCTTGGCTAGGGTTTGGAACATCTGATCAGTCTTTTGTGATGTGCTATCCTTGGGGATTGATGCACTACTCTTTGTTTGTCTATCTAGCCTAGGGTTTTCTTCCGGAGGAATCCTCAATCAAGGTTAAGGTGCTCGGAGGGAGGCTTCGGCCTGTGGTTGGGTGACGAGGGTATCGTTAATGGTAAAATGAGCACACCATATTCTATATTCTAACAAGTTATGGGCCCACACCCCTTCAATCAGCCTAAAACGCTGGAAGGAAACATAGCCGCTAGACATTGAGCTCGTTGAGGAACTGCCGCTAGGGTAACTGGCAGGATTAGTTTCCAAAAGCACTGCAGCTAGGGTTACCAGCAGAAGCAATTGTAGAAACCCTAAACCTCTTGTTGAGGCACCTTAAGTGACTATATTTACCTAATCTCTGGATAGATCAGTGCACCCTAGGCTAGTGCATCTCCTGGTACTCTCAGAAGGCTAGGACATGAAGTTTGGATTTCTGATCAAATCTAGGGTTTGACCAAGTCAAGCAAGCCATGATGAACTCTATGAAGTCTGAGAACAAGCTATATGGATCCTCTAACTTTAGAGTGTGGAAGACAAGGATTGACCTCATCCTTGCTAAGAATAAAGTGTTGGATATTGTGAAAGGAAAGATCGTGAAGCCAGAGTTTAAAGAAGGAGAAGAGAAGGAACTGCATAACGTTGCAGCTATGGAGAAGTTCAAAGATGTTGACATCAATGCGCTGAGTATCATAGTGGATTCTATAAAATACCACTTGATACCCTACATCTCCCATCTTGACTCATCGAAGAAGATGTACGATGCCCTAACAAATATCTTCTCAGTCAGAAACATTGGACAAGTTATGAGTCTGAATGATGAGCTCCGTGATATGAAGATGAATGATGATGACAACATAACATCATACTTTGTAAGGATCTCCCAGCTAAGATATCAACTACAAGCTATTGAAGAGATCACTTCAGAAAAGGAATTGGTGAACATAGTACTCAATGGTCTTCCCAAGACATGGGATGCATTTTCCGCAAGCATGAACACAAGGAAGGAGTACCCGATATTTGAAGAACTTTGGACTTGCTGTGATCAAGAAGAATCAAGGATCAATGCAAAAGAGAAGCCCCAAAAGAAGTACGATGATCAAGCCTTCACAACAAGATTCAAGAACTTCAGGAACAAAAGGAAGTTTGGTTCAAGGAGGAAGCCAAATCAAGAGAAAGACATTTCAGAAATACAATGCTTCAATTGTCATAAGTACGGTCACTACAGAAATTAGTGTCCCGAGATAAAGAAAAGGAAGGAGAAACACGAAGCATCGATTGCCGAAGAAAAGGAACCTACAAAGAAGACTAAGTAGGATGGAAGAGACTTCTTCTTCTAAAAGGTAACAACACTCTTCTTATTTCTTGTTTGCATC
>ML801505.1:0-31843 GCA_009831015.1 Picea engelmannii | reverse complement strand
AGATTTTACTCCTCTTATATCACTCTATGGTGAGAGTGACTTATCCAACATCATATCTAACTACTCAGATGAAGTATGGTTTCGAGAGATGATGCAGTTGATGGTGATGGTGATGCTAATGATCTAGTCATGAAGTAGTCTAGATGATTATATTGATGCTATCGGGTAAATGGTATGTTTTGTGCTCAAGTCCATTACCTGTAAATACCTCTCTAGCTAGGAGGGAGTGTTAATATTATGGTAGCTACGGGAGGTATTTACCTCTACATGTGAACCTGACTAGAATAGAAGACTTCGGGAAGCAAGAGAAACCCTAATGAGTTGGATAATAACCCTAGAAGCCTTGTTGGCTCAAGAAGATAATTTATATTAGGCTATTAGCCTCCAAGAGAAGAAGTCGGCCAGAATTAATAATGATATACTGAACAGACACATACCTAGAAGGAGAAGTCGGCCCCAACAAACTGATAGGATTACTATAAATACAGGGTGCCAGTTCTCATTTGTAGCATCTCAGAATTGTAGTTTATCAGTTGGTGCACATTGCAGTTGTAGTCTGGTGTGCAGGTTTAGAGGAGGGTTGTAGGTGCAGGTGCAACAACAACTAGTTTCAGTATTGGCTTGGATATCTCTTGGCTAGGGTTTGGAACATATGATCAGTCTTTTGTGATGTGCTATCCTTGGGGATTGATGTGCTACTCTTTGTTTGGCTATATAGCCTAGGGTTTGCTTCTGGATGAATTCTCAGTCAAGTTTAAGGTGCTCGGAGGGAGGCTTTGGCCTGTGGTTGGGTGACGAGGGTATCGTCAATGGTAAAATGAGCACACCATCTTCTATATTCTAAAAATCATGTTGATTGAAGCAACAGATGAGCGTGGAACATCGGGCGGTGGAATGGGGAAAGTACCCATTAACGAAGAGTCTTTGAGAAGAGCTACACTGACATTCTCATAACCTGATGGGGTTTTAGTGATGAACGGTACGTTGCTAGTACGGGTGTTGGAGTTAAAGAAGGCTAATTAGTCGACGGTGACGACCTTTCCTTGATGTGGGAAACGTACCACATGGAAAAGAGTCGACGCCACTGCGTGCATGGAATCGATCCAGTTGCGGCCAAGCAAAAGATTGTAATCAAGGGGAGCGTCAAAGACTTCCACTTCGACTTGGACCATTTTTCCTTCTAACATGATGGGCAACGAAGGAAGGACACCGTATGGCTTAAAACTAGAGCCATTGAAGGCTTTAAGAGTGTTCTGGGATTCGTTCAAAGGGGGAGAGCCAATGGCTTTCCAATAAGCAAGAGACATGACACATGTTGAGGCACCCTCATCGATAACGGTTCGACAAATGTTTTTGTCGGAGACAACCACTTGGATCTGAAACACAAGTTGAGGGGGTAAGCTTGGAATGTGATCTTTCAAGTAAAAAATTATTAAATTTGTATCCGTCGGGTCGATTCCACCGATAGCTTTCAATAGTGCCTTCCATTGTGTGGGACAACTTTGAAGGACTTTGAGGGATGACATCGCAGAAGGTGCTTGGACTAGATCTTCAACAATGTTATAGTTCTGGGCCGCACGAGCATGAGGATTGAATGCCAATTTCTGAACGATGCCCTTTGGGGGGGGGTCGAAGAACTGTGTCGAGGCTCAGTCGTTTGATATGAAGATGACCGTTGGTAGGTGGAGTCACGAGAGAGGGTTGTACCAAGGAAGGAGGTAGAGCATCAACCTTCTCTTTAGAGGGAGAATAATCTTTGGCGCGAGTAGAGAGTGCAACGTCGCTCTGCTTTCAAAACATAGGATGTAGTAGAAGATGAGGGTTGGTCATGAATGACCAACTGAGCCTATTGTTGAGACGGGAAGGGTTGAGACAAAATGGCCAGGGCAAGTGGTTTTGGAGCTCCTTGAGGGCACTTAGTGACCTCGACATATCATGGACAATCCTTCGTGTAGTGATCATCACCACAAATAAGACAAGGGTATCGAGGTTTGCGCTTATCCCGATCGTCAACAAGGGTAGTTTTGGTTCACTCTGCTTGAGAAGTATTTTTGTCCTCTTTATTCTTACCTCTTCCCTTTTTAGATTTTTTTTTACCGGCTGGGGTAGATTGAACTGTATTTACCTCAGAAGTCTTGTCGGTGGGAGGGGCAGGAGACAGAGTAGTTTGAACATTAGAAGAAGTAGGTTTGGGGTTTGTGCTTGAGGCAGAATGTGGTTGGGCCTGGAAAGTGCCAATCGCACCGTCAGCTGCATGCAAAGTAGCTGGAGTAGTTGAAGTGGCGGAAGTGGAAGGAAGAGGTAAGTCAGGTAGTAAGTCGTAAAGGGTACCTGTTTGTGAGTAAACGAGGTCCAGATATTGAGCACGACTTATGGCCTATTCTTCTGTGACTACTCCACCCATGGCGATGTCACGAACGATGTCGTTCACAAATGATTTTGTGAACCATTCTGCCAGCAACTGATCGAGGAGTTCTAGTTTAATGAGACGCCGTCTCCGTCACCACTCATGAATGTGATTAGATATATGAGTGGCTTTGTTTTGTTTGAAAGAATTCAAAATCTCGGTCCCTGTGTCATAACGAATCGGTAACTGGTAGTGTGTGAGGAAATCCATATTTAGGGTGTTGAAGTCAGAGAAGAAACCTCATGGAAATTTTATATACCACTTCGCAACAAAACTTGTGAGGGTTCTTTGAAAAAGACATAAACGAATAGAGTCATCCATCAACGAGTTGGATGAACACCATAGGTGAAAAGTCATAATGTGATTTTTTGGGTCCTCTCTCACTTTTCCATCGAAATTAGGAATGTCCGATGGTAGATTAGATGGTATAGAAGGCCATTGGGGAGAGTGACGAATTAGATCATTTAAAATCCTTGATAAATCTGGAAGATCCAAAGTGGCTATGAAGGGTAAGTGTCGATTCACCTGCGGGTACTGGTGGCTTTGGGGAGGAAGCCCTGTCGGCAAACCAGTAGGACCATAAGCAGTCTGCATATAATGTGAAGACCCAGGTAGATTCGCTGGTGGTTGGAGAGGATAGTAGCTCATAGGATTGTATCCTGGAACAGGAACGCAAGTTTGAGCATTTGAGCACCAAATAGGATTGAACGAACCTGGATATGGTTGGCCCATACTAGGGGGTATCACAGATGCAGCTGGAAACTGCTGCCCCCTAGTCGATTGTGGAGGATGTTGTATCAAATGATTCCAATACTGGGCCAAGGATGGAGGTATGTTTTTCCCATAAGGCGAGGTCGGTCCTCCTATAGAAGGTCGTGTTCCAATTGGGGGTTGTGTTACAATTGGGATTTGTGTGCCAAAAGGAATTTTCCCACTGAGAGGGGGTTGAGTCATACCACCTTGGTGAAATTGTCCACCGACGAGAATCTGGTAATTTGGTGTGAATGATGGAATAGTGCCACTAGGATTAAGACTATCAGTAGAAGACGAAGAAGGTCCTCCAAAAGGAAATTGAGGGAGTGTTGGAATAAAACCAGGAAGAGAGTGCCCAGAAGAAGAAGGACCACCAGGAGAGCCAGATGGGGTTTGCATAGGAGTGGGAATGGAAGCATTCAATGCATGGTATCCAGGTGGTAGTGTCGGAGTGACCTTGGGCATATGCGGTGTGATGATGGGAGTGAGACTAATCACAGTAAACCCAGTTGGAACACTCATAGTAGCTGTGTGATGGGCCATTTCGATAGGGACAGTAAAGTGATAGGAGGTAGTAAATGGTACTATCTCTAGACTAGAAATTTTGGAAATCACAGGTGGGGTGATTTCGGAAATCACAAGTGAGCCTGGACCAAAAAGGTCCTGTCGGAAAATGCCTGTAGACCAAAAAAGATCTTGGCCTTCAATGTCTGGAAAGGGTCCAACCGGTGATCCAGAAGAGGTAACAACCAAGTCTCTAGAAGAATTCAGTCGCATAAATGGTCTCTCAGAATCAGGGTGAATTCAAAAGTCCTCTCGAGTATTAGTAATTCGGAAATGTTCTAGAGAGTCAGTTCATTCCACTTGTGGCGTGGTGCTGATTGTGACTTCACTTTGTCGAGGAGATCCCTCAGGTGTACTTGTAGGCAAGGGTTGAGAACCTTCCAGATGCTCTGGAGATAAACCCTTCATTCTACATGAACGACATGGAGGAGCTATTGTAACCGAGTGACAAAATTCACAAAGAAAAACGTATGGTCAACTTTGGTAAACAAACAACACACTCTAGTAAACAAAATCTAGGAAGAAACACCAAGCAAACAAGACCTTCTAATTCCAAAGTCACTAGTTGGTGATGAAATCCAACGTCGCAACAACGAGACGAGAAGGGGCTGGGAAAGGGTGGAAAAGTTACGCTGACAACCTGCTTAACGGACTTACACCCTAGTGCAAGCTCCCACACATAATCGTGGGTATACCCTCCAAGGAGCCCGAGTGAGTTTGGTCAACGTCGATTCCAGGTACCGTGAAGACTTTCCCCTTCGCAGTCACCTCATGTAAGAACCTAGAAAGATAGGCCACTAAGGTTACCACTGACAACAATAAATCCTGGGGGGACAGTCGACAGTCCGATCCACACGCAAGGGCAGGGTATCTAGCCCGAAATCAACTCAAAAGGCTTACACTCATCATTGTGGGTATACCTCCGAGTGACCCCCATAATATGTGCAATATCTACACCGATATCAACAGAGCAGGGTGAGTAACTCTGTCAATATCAATGCGACCTCGTGTTTGACCCTTGTGTGAGAAGGACTTCCCAGGACAAGATGTTGCAAATGGAATTTAACACTCCTTAACAAAAGATTCTATTGTGTGTTTTGTGCTTTGGAGAGTGTATCTCTCTTCCTATTCCAAAGCACTAGCCTAGCTAAATGTTGGTGTAATAGAGCCCTATAAAAGAGTTACTGATTAAATTTTATGATTGCGCAATGTTATTAAGAGCTGTTGTTACTCAAAGGAAATGGAGATGAAACTTATGTTGTATAAGACTCTGACCCAGTGATGCATGGATGAGAATGAAATATATCAATTTTCGTTCTATGAATCCTATGTACAGGAGGGAAAGAGAAGTTTTCTGGATCAACCTTAAACTACAATACACAATTTCCTTTAAAATGCAATTGCAACAAATCACGCATCAAGAACAATTCTCTATTGTTTCTTTTTCAATAATTTCAACAATTGATTTTCAATGTTTTCGAAAACGAAAATGCTTTTGAAAGAAAAATATTGTTCACTTTTCAAAAAGTACCTACACCATGATGGTGAGAGTTTAGAAAACCAAAAACAAATGAACAAGCAATAAACAACCCAAACCAATCTTTCAATGGAAACAAAAATAACAAGCAAACCAAACTAGTCTTTTCAATTGCATAAGAAAAGTGATCTTTCAAAGAATAAGAAAATGATAAAGACAAAAAAGCTCAACTTTCAACTGATCGTCGGTCCTTAACCAAACAAGCACACTCATATTCCGAAATCAGAGAGTATATCTTTGCCGAGAAAAGTCAAGAAACGAAATTCAAGAAAAAGTGACAAGAAGAGCCTTTGAAGTCCTAAGACTGTTCATGCACAAGAATTAAGACAAGAAAACATCAACCAATGGTCCAAGAAACTCTTTTTAGGCACCTAAACTGATCTGGGCAGCTAAAGATGAAAAAACTCAAATCCAAAATTTTGCAAAAGAGGGTTTGCAGGCCAGCAGTATTACACAGTGTGAGAATAGGTGATTCTCGCAGGTGAGCTTTGAGAAGAGTACGAGAACTTAACATTGAACCTAAAAGAAGGGTGCGAACTCAGTATATTCTCGCAGGCCACTATGGAGTGCAATGCGAGAATGTCTAAAAGTAATCAAATTTTTGGAAAAATACAAAAAATTTGAAGAGGCCTTTGGACCCAGAGGGTCTATCAGGGTATCCTGAAGACTTAGAGATTGATATGAATGGGGAAAGGGAAGGCAAGAGAAAATGGCCAAGGAAAAATACCAAAAACCACAAATAAAATGGGTTATATCCCTAGTGGAGTCACCAATTTTGTTATCGGACTAATCGGTAGGTGCAGACACAAATGGATCTCCCTAGATCCACCTGGATCTAGAACAAAATAGGACAAGACATGACTGTTTCCCTATGTTTTGACCATTGAATTAGCTAGTAGGAAGAAACAAGAAACATACCTTAGTATCGCTTCCTAGGGTCTCTGTTGCTCCCGCTTCGCTCCGGTGCTCTTGTGAAGTCAAGACCAAGACAACACAAACCAACCAAAGTGAAGATAGAAAAATATATTCAACTGTCAACTTATGTGTATGATCAAGGAATTACACAATAGAGTGAGAATAGCTTTATGGGAAAGGGACATGCCACTGTATCATATTAATCGAGAGTAGAATATTACAACCTGATCGCCTTGATCTCACAAGATTCCTTTCGGTGGCTCTTGGCTCCAAAACACACACACTTGCTCAATCCTTGCATGAAGAAGATCAAATCCTCTTGATAGACTTGCTAAAGTCTCCAAGCTCCTGTTCAAGCTAAGTCCTTCACACAATTCTTTCATCAATTCTCCAATGAATCTTGCTTAACCTTTTCCATTAGAATTCCATCAATATATAGGAGAGAATGAGATGGTTACTTGGATAAGAATGATCCCACAATATCAGAGAATCCAGTACAAGGACAACCATTTGAATGCCAACCCATTCTTCTAGAAGATTCCCTTCTAGAACCATCGAGAATTCATCTTTCTCCAAGCTTTAGAGAAGGTTCACACCCTAGATATGTTGCACAATGCGAGAAGTTCGCACCCTAGCTTAAAGCAGCCTGCGAAAATGGGTCATTCTCGCACCCTGGGATATTAGCAACCTGCGAAATCTCTTCAAAAAGTAAGTTTTATGGGAAGAGATGAATGTCACTTTTCTCAGGAGAAAGTTCTTATGAGGAGCCTGAGTACACCAACATCAATACACCATCATGATGACCAAAATCATGGGTAACACTGTCCCAATTCATGAACTGTCTATGATTTGATTAGTTTATGTTTGATTTCTAACCCGTGAGTATAGAAGTAGAATGCATGCATAGTTGTTGTTTGTCTTGAGTGCAGGTCATCTTTGGAAGGAGCATCGCGAACAAGTACTCAAGCACAATGGAGGATCGACATTGAATGCCAGTAATAAGGTAGGTGATCCTTTCCATGCATTTTCTGAGAAAAGGGGATTTAAATCTAGGGATGTAGGTAGAAGGTAGTTTATATTCGGTCAAATTTGCATGCAAAGTCTGAACTCTATTTTGCTAGTCCGTAGGGTGTTTTTCCCAACAACAAACATGGAAAGGGGGGAACCATTCCATGAAGTGGCCCTCCTCCAAAATGGACAGGGGGGCACCACCCTTCATAAATGCCCCCAAAAGGGTTGATTTTTCCAATAAAAAGGTGTGTTTTGACCTTGAAATGATGGGTTTCTTCCTCCAATATGACTTAGGGGTCATGGAAAATTGTTTTCATGGTGTCAAGGGATGGTGACACCTAGAAAAATGAATGACACACTTGGTAGGGTGCACATGACACTTGTGGCAGTGCATGTGACACTTAACCAGGTACATATGTCACTTTTTGACACTTGCAACACTTGGGGGTGTGACACTCAAGTGTGACATTTTGGTGTGGAACATATGCCCCCCTAAAGTGTGAGGTCAGAAAAGAAACTGATGGCTGAAACACTTTACAAATTCTTCAATGCAAGAGTGTTGGAGTAGGATAACTTGGCAGAAGTTGCAAATAATCATCAAACATTATTAATATATGTTCTATTTCCGAGGCATGCATGCCTATGCCTGAAATAGGATATGACTCAAAGCATGGCCACATACCAATACACTGCGGATCCATGAGAATAATGTTTAAGGATATGGCCACCAAGCAATGTGGAACTATGTGAAAATATATATATCAATAATATTGTTGGCATGGTGATGGTACTGAAATTTTTTACATGCTCAAATGATCTCCATTGCAGTCTAGGAAAATAACATAACAGAGTGAGTACCCAACCCAGGGTATTCGTCTCGATCTTGATGCGGTACGAATCTAGCCATGTGAATAGATGATTTGATGTTGAACATGGTAGAAACCACTTGATTACTGATCATTAAGGTAAACTATTAACAAGTGCGAGAGAAATCACCAATGATATCAATGACTCCCAAGGTACCCTAATACATTCCAATGAATTTGAATAAATGAGTTGAGGTTGAACATTCATGGACTCATCCGATCATAGGTCAATGATGTAAACCTGTTGTTGGAAGCAAGGAGGCTTGTAGGTCCCAAGGTATTAACTGGTTTATAAGTCTAATTCCTGAATAATGTGTTGAAGTTGACAGGAAAAAACTCATCGAAGGAGGGCCTTGATGTATCCCCCATCATCGATATGAAATTGACATAGGAAAGTGATATAAGATGGTGAATCAAATTAGTATGGATGGACACATGAAATGGAAATTGGCAATACTACAAATGGATGGTTTGAAGTGAAAATTCCCTTAAACATGATGAGGCATGAAAATTGACTTAGTAGCATTGAATCAACAAGTACCAGGAACATAATGTGATGACAATAAGAACACTCTTCGACTGGAAGAAAAAGTATGATGAAACATAGAATTGGTATGAATTAGATAAAAGAAGATTACCCAACTATAAGATGAAACACAAATAGGTGCGATGTTCAAGGGTGACAATAATAGGTGCCATAAAGGATTCTGAAAAACTTGACCCACTTCCTTCAATTTTTCTTCCATCCAAATAGATGAGTACCTATTTATTTTTTAACGAGTTTGAGGAGGATAAAAAATGCTCGGTATAATTCACCCTTTGAATGAGTCCCTCGATGTATGTTTAATGAAACTGAGGAAGGAGAGGTTCAGTCCCAGATGGGTCCTAGAGATTGGACTCACATAGGTCCTTCAATGCATATTTTTATGATCCCAAAGAAGGTAAAATCAATGCTTTTCATGTTTAAAGAGTCTGAAAAAAACTTAAATATGACTCCATGGATTACTTTTTCATAAATTTAGTCTCACAAGCCCAAAAAAAGTGTAAGCAAATACAGGGGAGAAATCTTCTAATCATGCTTGAATAGAGTGTTCCTTTTTCGTAATTAGTCTTGTGAAGCTGAAAAAGAGATAAACTACCACTAGAAATATTCCTTTTCAAACCTTTTAATGAGTGTGAAATGAAACAAGATCACTCGAAAATCGTTTCATATTTAAGGAGTCTAAAAAGAGATTAAAGGAGACTCCAAAGAGTTCCTTTTTCGTATAGATTTTACGAGTCCAAAAAAGAGATAAAAGTATACTTGATAACCTATTATCATGTATTAATGAGCATGAGAGAGAACAAATACTGAGCTTGATAACCTATTCTCATGTTTTTACATGCACACGAAATAACAACGACTAATCTCGTTCTTGAAAAAACTTATTACGTTATGATGGGAACAATCCCCAAGCGAGGATCATTCCTAGCAGCGTGTCTCTCTAGCAATATTCCCCCCCATCTTGCATGATATAAACTAGTGGCTTTGCTCGAGCGTGATTTCCATAGGCTGGAGACCTACCTCCCAAGCGTCATTTCCTTCAGCAACTCTTCTTATTTCCTTATTTTGGCATCTAGTTACTAATAGGAACATTTTCACTAGGTGGAGGAAAATAAGGTTCAAGTACTCAAGCTAGAGGGAGACTTGATTCTAATGGAGGAGGGTCTATTTCATTTTTTAATGAGCTTGACAGAGACAATGAACTATGCTCATAAGCGTCTATTTTTTTTTAAGAGATTGGAATAGGAAAAGAGCTAGGCTCGTCGAGACCAGGTACTACCAAAGGATCAAATAATTCTAAGGGTTATTACACCTAAGTTGAAATCATATTTAACATGGAAACCCACGGGGTGGGAGGAGAAGGAAAAGGAAAAAACCTCCATGAGAGAGGAATCATTAAAGAGACCTACTCCTACACTCTCGAAACTATTATATCCTAGAAAAGGGATATTATTCATTGCAACATTATGGATATCTCGAGTTGTATAGTCAAGTTGGTCAACAGTGATAATTTTTCCTTGATGGGGAAATTGTAAGATACAAAACACCGAAGATGTGATGATAGTCATCGAATAGAACCAACTACGACCAACTAACACATTATAATCCAAGGGTGCATGAACCACTTATGTTATACTATGTTGTCATTGATGTCAAAGGGTTGACGCCAAGTATTTTCTTAGTGATGTTCTTGTATCATTGATGTATTGGTTGTTGGATCATGTGGTCATTGATGTAATTTATGTAAAAGGTTTGATTTCAGGTGGTTTCATTAATGATATCAAAAGGTTGATGTCATGTGGTGTAATTGATGTAAATATTGATGTCATGTCATGGTTGATAGGAAGTACCAAATGTATGAACTCCAAAGTGTTCCCCTTATGGTGCAAGCCCTGACGGGAAGATGCTCTTGTATAAATTTCTCAAAGTGGTCCACTTATGGTGAAATATCTCAAGGGAAGATGCTTTTTAAAGTCCAAATAGTTAAGTGGTTGAATAATCCTAGCAGTGTGGTTAAGGGAGCCAAGTTTGGTTGAGAAATATTGTAATGAAGATCAATGATTTTGAAACTGAAACTATTCTAGATGGATAGTTCTCATCATGCCATTTCCAGTGATGTGTGGAACATTACCTAAATCCTCACAATTAGAAAGTCATGGCCATGTGAAATTGGAGAACCCTCATGAGTTATCTAGAAGCCCCTAGAAGGTCAAAGAAGTCAAATTATTCTAGAAGCTCCTAGAAGACGTTGACCAGTCAAAGTGGTTAGTCATGGGTTAAGTGGTTGCAACAAGAAAAAAATTAAAAATAAATTAGTTTCAACTAGAAGTGGATAGTTTGATATTTGTGGAATAAGTGGTTATAAGTGGACAAGTGGTTAGAAGTGGGTTAACCCCAAAAGAAGGAAGGAAGTTGGTTACAAGATAAACCCTAGAGAAAGCTACTTGGAGAAGTATAAATGAGAGAAAGGGTATCTTATGGGAAAGAATCTCTTGAGCATGTTGAGTATCTATGTTTGGTGAAAGGTTCATTGCAGGTACTCATGGACGCATTAGACGTTTTGTAAGTCTGAGGAAGAAAATTCGTGGCAGAAAAATCATGGCAAAAAATTTGCCGCAAAAGAATCACAACAATAGAACCATGACAACATAATCGCAGAAGAAAAACTATGACAGTAGAATCACGACAACAAAACCATGGTAGAAGAATCACAACAGAAAAACTACAACAATAGAACCATGGAAGTAGAATTGTGACAACAAAACCACAACAACAGAACTGTAGTAGCAGAACCGTTGTAGGAGAACCACGGCAACAGAATCACAGATACATTACAGTAAGGTTTGATTGATCGGATTGATGAGACAAGTTGAGGTGATAGCTTGTTGTGACAGGTTGTGCATATTTGATGCACTTGTGTTGGTATAGAATGTTGGTACAGTTTGACAGATTTCTTTCTGTCTACAAGCTGGGTATTGTACTTGAGGGTTGGAATCCTCACATCTTAGTTGGTGTTGAGATATGCAATCTAGGTCTTGTATTTAGAGTTGGTACTCTATTGGATTTTTTGATATTTTTAATTCATGTTGATAAGACTGTTAGATTGTAGTCTCCTGTAACACATAATAAAAAAAGTTTACATATACATCTTGTGTTCCTTGTATTCTTGATGGTGATGATTTATTGATGATGTATGTTGTTGAGATATGTTTACATACAAACACCTAGTTGTGAATGGAAGTAATGAATAATGATATTTGAAGTGGTTTGTAACTAAATTTTTATAAAGAGTTGTAAAAAGAGCCTCACACTAATTCACCCCCCCCTCTCAATGTGGTCGGTGTGTCCAACAATTGGTATTAGATTCAGAATTCAGTATAAGCCTTACAAGATTGAAGGAGATCCATGGACACACAAATGGATGAACATGCAGATGAATTTCCCCTCTTTGATGAGACAGATTACTCGGCATGGAGAATATAAATGAAAGGGTATTTGAAGGAAAAAGGAGCAGGTGTTTGGAATATAGTTGTTTTTGGACCAGTTCCCTCAAAGAATCAGTCAAATTTTGCAGCAAAGAAGAATAATGTAGTTTCACTCAAGACCATATTCAATGGACTCTCAAGTTTTTTCAAAGAAATCGTAGTAAAATGTCCCTCCACCAAGGATCTATGGTTCAAGTTGGAGAAGGTTTCTCAAGACAAAAGGAAATACACTGAAGACAATGCCATCAAGGACAATGAAGGTAAATATTCTCCGAAATCCTTTGATTGCAACAATTCTAAGTGTGATGATGTTGAATGTTATTCTGCAAATGAAGAAGAATATCTAGAAGTAGTTTGTGTAGAATCAACTAACAATGATTTTATAGATGAAGAAGAAGATTTGTTGAAGATTAAGGATAAAGTTATAGATGATTTAGAGGAAGTAGAAGATAATCATTATGCTTTTGATGATATTTAAGAAATAATATGAAATCCATAGAAAAGTATCAAAATCATTTCATGGAAGTAAAAAAAATGCTCAATAAATAAGAAGAAAGTGAAACTAAGTAAAGGACCCAACTAGGAGAAAAAGAAGAAGAGATCAAAAAACTAAAGACTAATATAACTAGTCAAGCAAAAGAAAAGAAGAAGGTAAATGATGAGCTTAGAAAATCCCTTTAAGATCTTAAAGAGACAACATAAATCAATATCAATCTAAGGACCCAAATTGAAGAAGCCAAAAAGATAGAGGAACTATTGAAGAATCAAGTAAATGAAAATGAAGAATCATGCCATAAGATAGAAGAAGAAGTTGTTGATCTCAAAAGGAAAGTAGAGAAGACAAACACTCATAACAAGTTCATGAATAATTCAAAAATATTGGATGAAATCCTCGATAGTCAAAGATCACCAAATGATAAATCCGGTCTTGGATACAACAAGGAAGAAACACAATTTGAAGCTAGCACTTCCAAGAAGCATTATGTAAGTCCTTCATTCTTAAAAGGTGGAAACAAAATTGCAATTCATGTACCTACACAAAGCAAGGTAACCTTCAAAATAACATAGCAAAGAAGATATCAAGAAACCATATCTACCCCTCAAAGCAAATTCAAAAGAGAGATACCAAAGAAAAGGTATGAAATATTTTTTCATGGTCACTTATTCTCATGTAATGAATATGGTCACAAAGCTTTGGATTGCAGAAATTATGCAAGGAAAGATGTTGGAATGTTCCATAACACCCAAATATGTTGGATATGTAATCAAGTGGGACACATTTCTACTCATTTCCACACCATGAGATGTTACAACTGCAATGGGTTTGGTTGCAAAGATCATGATTGCTGGAATTCAAGGAGACAATCAATGAGGAGTGCTTCATATAGGATGGAAAGAAGAGAACATGTAACTTGGAAGGAAAAAAATGTTGAAAGGATGGAAGCTCAAAGAAAAAGTACAAAGAAACCTATACATCTTCAAAAGTTGATGAAGAAGACTAAACAACTAGAACAGAATGGAAACCATGAGGCAAGCTCAAGCCTTACATCTTCTGAGGTATACACAAGCTCCTCTGAGAACAGTCGTGTATATATTCGGTCTGTCTAAAGAAAATTTGTGTACATAAGCGAGTTGTATGTGGTAAAGTCATGTACATGTGGTAACAACCTCAAAAGGAGGGGCATACATATGATTTATAACATGGTTTGATGTTTTTCCAGGGTTTGAGATGGTTTGGTGCATGGTTAATGCATCGGTTGGTGATACAAGATGGATGCATGGTTAATGCACTTGTTGAAGGTACAAATCAATGGATCATTGTATGATGCATGGATAGGTCCAATGATCATTTTTCTCTTGATGCAGTTGACCAGTTGATCAGTGTTCTGGTAGAGAAACAATAATTGTAGCAGAAGCAAATTGTAGTGGTAGCATATTGTTTATCTTGTAGAGAAGATAGGGGGAGACATACCCATAGGGGGAGTTATTCTTCTTCCCATGATCGTTTGTAGAGGAATTAATATAGAAGGAGGGATGATTGGCAACCATGTCATCAACATTCCATCGGAGTGAGTTTCCTTTTCAAAGGGAGAGAGATTCATCAAATTCATGGAGAGAATCCGATAGGACAGTGCAGCTAGGGGGGAATCCCCAAAGATATATACCCTTTTCCATTGATGTCAAAGGGGGAGAGAGAGATAGTCACATTCATGTGGTGAGGAGTGATGATCACAGAGGGAGCATTAGCATTTCCATGTCTTGGTGTTTCCATCTGTTGGTCCTAAAGTCTGCACTTGACTGCTAAATGGTAGAGCTAAGCCACCTCAAGTTTATAATGATTTGTTTTTTTATAAGTTGATTTTGTTTGTCAACTTAAGGATAGGTTGTCGAAGATGGAAATATGGTTGGACATGATGCACAATATAAAAGTAGGTTCTCCTTTGCTAATGGTATGGATATTAATAGATAGTTGGGGATATGAAAATACAAACAAAGGAAATGACAACAAGACATGAAATGGATCACTTGCTATGTGAGAATAAAGACTTAAAATAATATTTTAAGACTTAGACAAATATCTAGATGCAAATCATTCAATAGGTTGCCAAATAGTAGATATTTCTCTAAACAATAGTTGTATAACAGGTTGCAGAATCAACAAAAAGATGTACTAAAACAATGGCTGAAAGAATAAGGAAATGTACATTACACACATCACAAAATTTCCATTCAAGACAAGATTAAACACATAAAGTCTTGAGTAAGAGAACAAAACTGTCATCAACATATATTGACTAGGTAGAGAACTTTACATTTAACTGTGCAGGTCCAACCCTTCTGCTGCTTCTCTTCTTCTCCAAAAATTGAACCTCTAAAAACATACAAAAACTGCCAATTTAGCAGAGTTGTCAAGGCTCTCATCCATTTGGGACTGAGGCTTCACTCTGTGTTCCCAGTTGTAAACAACTTATTAACTTAAGTATGACACTGTTGGAGTGCAGTGATGCATCACTTCAAACTTAAACTTATTAAAAGGGATGTGATTCATATCAAACATGAATGATAACTTATTATGCATTAACTTGAAATATCTCAACTTAAATAACTGAAAACTATTGTTGATGTTGGAAAAACCTGATGCATAAGCTGAATCACACTGATCCTTTGATAGAAACTGAATCAGAGTTGTTGTTCCAGAATTTGTACTTAAGGCTAGAAAGTACAGGGTCTAGAGATCTGAAAGTGGTGTGAAAGTTAAAAAGGGGGGGAGGATCAACCTTTGGGAAAGGAATCTAAGGTTGATTTCTACGTTGACTCTATCTTGCTTCCAAAAGTTCCTGGATACTTATATCCCATTCAATGGCGACCCATGAACGTTCGAGTTCTACCCGGGTGGTGGCTGTTTTAAGTATGGTGTCGAAAAGGTTCAAAGCGATGGTGGTTTGATCTGACAAGTTGGGTTCAATATTGGGTTGTCTTGAAACGGGAACAATCATAGAAGAACAGGGAAAGTTAAAGGAAAGTTCAAGGTTTAGGATGTTGCCTCAATTTTTGGATCATATAAAGAGTACTCTCGAATCCGAAATCATAGATAGAATGAAAACCAAAGGCCTTTTCCCGTAACTGAGTTAACTTTTAATAAATCATGTGAGAAACGTGAGAAAACATTAAGCTGTCTATAATGCGAGGCTCCTATCAAGGGAGAATATCACCCTATAAACAGAAGAAGAAAATTACAAGAAGAAATCTGACGAAGCATAAAATATAAAGATCTAAAAAATTCACAGGTCTTGTACCTGCTGATAGCCGATACAGAGGAAAAACTGAAAACGATTAGATGTCTAAAAGTTGATCACCACAGTAGAGGTTATACTAAATTACAGTGAAGCATTCATCATACATATATATGGGAAATGAAATTGAATATAAGATAACAGAGGAAACAAACTTATAAATCAGTCTTGACAGAATCAGGAATCTTCGTATTTCTTTGTATTAATTTTCAAACGAACAAGTCTCTATTACAATCCAGCCAAAAAGGTCCAATCCCCATTTCTTTCTTCAAAATGCCTCTTTATCCAAATTTCTGAACATTTGAATTTCAATCGTTCTCGAAATTTTCAGTTACAAAATGGGAAGTTCAAGTGTTTCGCTTCCTTGCCTTTGTCATCTTTCATGCGGGTGGAGCACCTTCCTTTCTTTCCTCTTTGGGTTCTAAAAATAGAACAGGAAGACACATGTCATGATTTGGTACTGGAAACCTGTCCTTTTGCCTGCTTGGTGCAAGTGACGCACCTCTCTACCAACTGGGCTATCAACCTGGAAGGCTCTGCTTGGTGGTTTGCCTCAAAAGTGTAACAATCCTTCGCTAACTGTGGCAACCTTCCTCCCACTTGTCGGTCTTCGTCGGTGACGGAACATAACTATATACTTGGTTTTATCAACCATTTATCCACTTGTACTATATCATTCTGTCTGATCTGTGATATTTCAGCCCGCTATTTTTCCTCGTTCTCCTTGATATTGAGTAGGTGCTTGTCTATATCGATTTGGCCTAGTGTCCCAGCACTGCTTCCATTATCGAGACTCAACAAACTTTCATCTATCAAGCTGAAGGTTTCTTCACAAGATTTTCTTACCTCTTTAGCTCGTTCTCTGCTCTCTGATATGTTTCTCTCCCATGCCTTCAGCAAGATGTTACCTCTAGTCTGCTCTGGGATGGAGAGCTTGGAACTATTGGCCATTTCCTTTTTTGTCGTGGATATGACAACCTCTTGGAAAGCGACCCGAGCCGCCCCAGCTTCTCTTTCTCTCAAAGAGATGTCTTACAGCACTTAATCAATGTTCTGGCAGTGGTTTTGAATGGTTTCCACTTTAGCAAGTAAATCTTGCTGAGCTACTGACACTCTTTTTCAGATTTCAATAGCTTGGGATGGGAATATCTCGATATCTATCACCTAGCTCCAGGCGAAATTTAATTTTTCCTGTAACTGCCCCATCAATTCTTCTTACTGGCTTATCTGTGAATGACTGGTCTGGGACAACAACTATGTTTGTTCGAGATCGAATTTGAGCCACTTGATTTCTTTTTGATCGGTTTCTCTGACTATCTCTAGACCTGTGTTCTCCTGATCTCTGAGAGTAGCTTCTGTTGTAGCTAGCTTAGCTTCCAAATTTATGATTAAGAGGTTCTTCCTCTTTGATTATTCTTTTAGGGATCCGACAGAGTATTGGTTGGATGTAGCAAAATCCCCCAATGTCCCTACTATCTGAGTTGCGAATTCCTCTTTTTTCATGGCTTTTCCATCGGCTAGAATTTTGAATTTTTTGGCTACCATGCCCACTTCTCGGTAAAGCTCTTACTTCACAATGGCCTTTCTCTTCTTATCGAAGAAAAATTCATTCGAAGGAAATTCTTCAACAATAATGGGCGTTAGTTCTTTGTCAAAAATCCATCCCTCGGTGGGGGTCCCCTTCGTGTACTATAGGGGAGTGACAAAAGCGATGGGACTGCCGATTTTCTTGGATGATTTCCCCAGGGTAACCTCCGAGGATGGCTTGCTTGAAGGGTTGGGGGTCTCGGCTTCCTGTTTCGGGCCCCCAGTTTTCTTTTTCTTTTCCCGATTCTCTTCCTGGTCAGGTCCTGAGTCTTTGGAGCCCTTGGCTTCCATTTGTTGTACATCTACGGTCAGTGGATTCTTACCCTGTAAGACTGGGGGAAGGCAACTTCACCGGTGTTCCTGAAATTTGAAGAAATCAGCCATCTCCTCGGGCGACATGGTTTGAATCCGACTTAGGACCTCAGCATAAGATCTCTCTCCTCAGAAGATGTTGTCATGAGGCGAATGCTAATGTTCATATCTTTTTAGGCCACAACTCACCATGTGATTACCCACAACCTTGTGTGGGTCGTGTTTCTTGAACTCAATGTGGGCCAATTTAATATCTTCTAAGTTTGTTGGCTCGGCTTTTTCGTGTCTGAAATATAATAAAGAATATGTATTCAAATGGATGGGGAACGGTGGCCATACGTTCTTCGAAAAACCTTTAAGCTCTTTTCTTATTCCACCGATCACGGTTTTCCTGGCGATTTCCCGACATACTAGCCTATCCGGTATAAATAGTGGTAGAGCATACAGGGGCACAGAGGTGCCGAAAACCCTGATGTATGAAAATTATTCTTCTACATACCAGTCAACCACACTACTCAAGTTGGTGGCGACGCTATCTAAAATCCTGGGCGGTGGGTTACCGAAGATGGAGACATGCATTGGTACCATTACCCAATTGAAAATCTCGTATATGAATTATGTGGCCTTATCCTCCCAAAGTTTCGAGTGATAGACATGGATAGGCTCAACATCAGATGGATTCCAGCTCCAACTCATTAGAGGGAAAGGAGTCATGAAACAAACAACGTCCATGATGTAGGCGGACATGAAAAATGAGGTGGCTTTTCCATTCGCCTTCTGCGCTCGATATTCAGTAATCTGACTGGTTAGACTGTCTGACAACAGTTTGGCCCAGTCGAAGGAAAAACCTTCAACGACTGTGTGAATCAGAGGCACCCACGGGAGGAAAAAGTTTGTGGTGTCCTCCTTCCCATACAATCTACAGGGCATAGTTGCTATATACCTGAATTATGGTTCTAAGGAAGAGATTGAATAAACTTCGGTACCATCTTCCCTGAATTTTGCAGGTTGCGAGACCCAATCTTTGATAAGATCAGACAAGTTTCTGCCGTATTGTTAGCATTCCTTTTGCTTGAAATCTTCCAGAAACTCGGCATTGTACATGAAGTTCGGCGTGGGTGACAGTTGATACATTGCCTACAAATGTTTTGGTCGAAAAGTCCCATTCGTCACATTCTTCTCGCTGATAATAGTCCTGGTTGGGATTTCCACATGGTCTAGCACCCATCTGATCATATCATAATAGGGAAGGAGCCATGGCCTTGCCGCTATTTTGTGCATCTCTGCTTGAATGACGATTTTGTATTTGGTGGCCAAATCATCCTTCTCGTTATCGCTGGAATCGTCTGAGAAGTTAGCCATTTCGGATTGAAGAATGTCAAAGACGTATGACTAGGTTTTGATAGTATCAATACTTCAGGGTGAAGTATCGAAAACAATATCTGTGCCCTGACCTGAACTCTCAGCAATCGCCTTGGACAATTTTCGTGGAGCCATGATAGAGGACTCTGTACTTAGCTCTCCTATAGTAAAAATGTAGATACAGACAAAAGTTAGTCTGATGAAAAAAACTTATTTGCGCAAAACATAAATAAAATTTGAAATAATGAAAGAAAGAAATCCTTATCTTAACCATTTAAAACCTCGGTGTCCTTGTGAACAGAACGGTCAAATCATTTTTTAAAGAAATATTTAGCAGTAAAAGTAATATCCTTACCTTTCACTTCGTCATATTTCAAATAAATTCCATAATTTTATGGCCGGTCCTAGCACAATTCAGCGCAAAAACATTTAAATTTACCCCATAGATGGTGCGTGTTAAAATTGTATTAACGCATTTATTGATCCGGCTTAGCTCCTTTAGTTAGGCTTGTTTTAGTATTTAATCTCCCTTTTCAGCGTTTGTCGTATCGGGAGAAAATACCCCTTCCCTTTGAGCCCCCAAAACCCGAAATCGCGATGATGCAATTTAGTTTGAAAAATGTAATCTACATTAAGTGCTTAATTAATCCATGTTTAAATAATATTGCAACTTCGCGACTCAGGGCTATGAAGGTATAGTTCTTTGGAAGAGCGATTGTCGAGTCATGAAACCCCGATAGTGTTTGAATATGGTTTAAAAGATTTACCCTTGACACTAACCCGGGTGACTTTTGGAACCGTCTCGCGACTTTGCATATCGAAGTTTGGAAACCTTGCAACTTGTAACTCCCGAAGCGTGACTTAAATAAAAGTGATAGACTGGATTAGTGGTTAGGACTATGATAATTTAGGATTATTGTCGGGGTAATTTTTTTTTATTGCAAGAATTATATTTCAACCATTTGTAAAAGGTGGCTCCAACATGAGTGACATAACTGAGTTCTGTATCGATCATGGCATGCACACGTGCTATTGGAGGCCACTAGAGACAACTAGAAGTATTGGCCATGTTTTTTTCCCCACTTATCTCTTGGAGAACTGAAGCAATTTATGTTGCGCTTTTCTGGAGTTTGGACATGTAGTTTCCCCATTCCTGGTTTGGCGCCCCCTTTCAAAAATTTCAAATATGCAACAAATGTGGGTGAGCCACTTCAAAATTTCGGCGTTTGGAGGTTTGCGATTTGTGTTGCATCTAAATCTCTCGGAGTTATAATCTCGCGATTTCACTAATTCGTGCTTATATTAGGCTAATTAACCCGAGATTAATACTTTAATCATTAAAGTATCTCGGGAGTTCGTAACTTCGGGAGACCTGTAGTGATGTGTTTGAAAACCTCCTGGAGGAAGATCTCCTGAATCCGATGTGTCAACCTGACGTCAATTGTCGACATGTCAGAGAAATGAGGGTGACATGTGTCACTTGAAATAATACATATGTCGACCCCAAATGTGCCAAAATGGGTGCCATGTGTCATTATAGGAGAATTCCAAGCGTAAAAAATGGATGGACGCCATGTGTCTCCGACACTTCGACATTTCAGGGCTCCATGCTTGTCTTGAAGTAAAACCTCTTCAAGGAAGTAACTCACGTGGCAATGAGATCCCACTACGACACTTTTGGGCTGCGGTACTTCGAGGAACTTATTATTTGGAGCTCCAACACATCAAGGCTTCAAAGTCTTCTACATTTCGGTGTCTGGACACTTTGAAAGATTTGAACCAATAGTAAGTTCAGACAGCCGAATGTTGAAGTCACGGAGTCCATCCTATTAAAACCCACGTGAGTTTGAGACTCTGAATGTGTGAGAGTCATTGATCTGCGTCAACTATTGGATCTCTACCATTGAATATTTGACCTATATATTTTTCTTAAATTCTAACCCTGAAGTGGACTGATTTGATTTGTTTCCTTTTTCTGCGGAAGCTTACTGAGCTTATAAAGGATTTGTTGGACCTGGATGTCTCTTGCAAACATAAAAGACTTGGTGTACCTGTTGTATGCTCAATTAGTGGAAAATATGATGACAAGTATTTCAAACTCAAACTAGAACATGAAATCACCATAAGGAAATCGAAAACAAATGGTGAAAAATAAGTAAGGACAAGAAGGGGCCATGAAGTTGAATGAATGAATAATGGAGAATAAGCTAAGAAAGAAACCACAAAACTCAGAATTGATGGATGTATAGGGTAAAGGAGGGAAAAGGGAAGGGGTGCAGATGTAGGTTACAACATTGGCTCCAATCGAGGATAACACTTCCCCGCGAGGTGCTAAGAACAATAGATGAGGTGCCTTGGAATTAAATAACTTCTCTTACCCCCCTTCTCTTACCTCTGCTTCTACCTATAAGTCATGTATATCTGCCACTGTCTCTAGGCAAATGCATCTGATTGAAACCAAAATTGTAGCTATACCCCAGTGCCTTTGTTGGGCCATGAAGTTTTTATTCACACACAATTAACTAATAAAATGAAAAAATAAAAGGAAAGCATATATGGTACAAGTGGGATATTCCCTCATCCTTAAACAAAATGTTTTTTTAGGAAGCACCCATTTACTGGGCCTCCGGAGATATCTTCCTCATATAGATTGTGCAAGATAAATGTGTTATTTTCTAGAACCTCAACCACCTTAAAAGGGCCAAACCATAGGTTATCGAACTTATCGTGCTTGGAATTGTCATCCCTTCTGGCATCCCACCTCAAAACTAGGTCACCTTCTTGAAATATCTCTTTCTTGGTTTTCCTGTCAAAGTCTAATTTGATCTTTCTCTAGTATGCTTCGGTCCTCTAATCTAGTTCTTCTCTCTTTTGTTAAACCTCTATAATCTGGAAGATTCTTCTTTGGATGTCATTTGGCTCCTTAATATCTTCCTGTAAGAATTTTAGGACTGGTATACCAAGATGGGTGGGAAATAAAGCGTCTAAACCATAGAGAATATGAAATGGAAAGGTTCCCAAAGACTTCTTGGTGATGATTATGTCGGCCCACAAAGAATATTTGAGTTTAGAGTCCCAGTATTTATTTTTTTCGGTCAAAAACTTCTTGATAATACTAAGGAGATTTTTGTTTGATGACTCTGCCAGACCATTCCCCTGAGGGTCATAGGGCATGGAATGTGTCAAGTAAATTTAATGACTTCCACATAAGTCAATCATGGATTTGGACTTGAATTCTTGGGTGTTTTCTGTAATAAGCTTGATGGGGCAGACAAATCTAGAAAAAATATTGGTTTCCAGGAAATTCATGATCACCTTGTTAGTGGCATTCCTGGTGGGCATAGCCTCGATCCACTTGGTGAAATAGTCAGTGGCAGTGAGAATCCACTCATGCTACCCACTGGAGGGTGGATTTATCTCACCTATGAATTCTAACCCCCATTGTTGAAATGGATGATTGGAAGTGATAGGTTTTAGGGGTAGTGATAGCAACTTATGTTTTCCTACAAATTTTTGACATTCATTGCAGTCCCTAACAATAGTAAATACATCATAAAAAAGGGTGGGCCAGTAGTACCCTTCCCTTAGGATATTTAGAGCCATGGATTTACAATGTTGGTGTCCTCCACATACTCCCTTATGCATTTATATTGTGACTTGTTTGGCTTCATTTTCATCAAGGAATTTTAACAGGATGCCAGCTGGATCCC
This sequence comes from Picea engelmannii, assembly GCA_009831015.1. NCBI lineage: Eukaryota > Viridiplantae > Streptophyta > Pinopsida > Pinales > Pinaceae > Picea > Picea engelmannii. The sequence continues at coordinate 8,996 of ML801505.1, read as the reverse complement.
TCCAATACAAGTTAAGGTTTGAAATGCAGAATTTGATAGCCTTCAATTTGAGAGACCTCACCTTTGTCTTCTTCACATCTGGTGGACATTCAAGGTGTTGCAGAAAAAAAATGATGTTTTTATACCAAGGTGAAGAGGAGTAATTTTCAAATACCTACATGATGTCTTGTCTAGGATGTATGATGGGTGCATCTGATTGGGTGAATATTTGATGTAATTCTAGCACCTTACAGTTTAATTCTCATAACAACTCAGCAAGTCCTTGTCCCTTGATCAACTTTGTGGGTTTTATGCTCAGGTCATACTCCAATAGTTTGACAATCCACTTCCCTCTTTTATACTCGTTGTCTAACTGGACCATAATCTCTTTGACACTGCTGCTAGGAACAAAGGTTGTTATGCTAGAATGTAACACATATACCCTAAAGTCCTTGAGTGCTTTGACCAACTCATAAGCCTGATTTTATAATATATCATACTTCAGATCAAAATCTCAGAGAGATTTTCTAAACAATTATATGGGTTGTTCATGCCCTTATCCATTTTTCTTTAGCAGTGCAACAATAATGGTCTCCTTGGAAGAGAAAGAGAAGATGAAGAAATATTTGGCATAGTTAGGGCTAGCTAATATAGGGGCTTCAACTAAATCCTGCTTGATCCTTTGGAATGTTGAATTTTCCTCTAGTGACCATTTTATCACAACATCTTTCTTCAAAATGTTAGTGATATGCTTCAGTATTTCTTGTCGATGAAATATTGGATAGCCTTTTTATTTTTGGGGATTTCGATCTCCTGAATGCCATAAACCCGCTTCAGATCATTTTTTTTACCTCATGATGATATGATGTGGCCCAGGACCTTCCCTTCTGGGATGGAAAAGTGGGAATTCCTAGGATTCAAAGATATTCTATATCACCTGTATTTCCAGAAAACTTGCTCCCGATGTTTTAAATGTTCATCATAAGACTTGGAGAAAATGGTGATGTCATCCAAATATATAACCATAAATTTTTCTTTTTCTCCCACGAAAGCTATGTCCATGACCCTTTCAAAGGTGGATCTGGCATTCTACCACCCTCTGTAAAATGTGATCCATATTGGGGAGGGGTTAATTTTCCTTTAGAGAACACTTGTTGATATTTCGGAAATCAACACACAAGAGTATCTCTCTATTTTTCTTCCTCACAGGTATCAAGTTGGCCACTTAGTTTGAGTACCTCAATGGTACAATAATCCTTGCATCAAGAATCTATTTCAGTTATTTCTCGATTATGGAAATCAACTTGGGATTAAATTGGCGAATCTTTTGTCTGAATGGCTTGGAGCCAGCCTTCATAGGGATCTTGTGTTGGATGATGTCAGTGTCAAATGTCTTTAAATCCTCATACGACCATGCAAAAGTATCAACAAACTTTTCGATGAGACTGACATACCTATCCTTTTGTTCCGCAACTAATGATTTGGATAACTTGATGATATTAGGATTCTCAGTGGTCTCAATACTGCAATATGTTATCTCTTGTCCTTGATTCTTCACGACAGCTTCTCTGGAAACATCATTATTGTCAATCAAACTTTCCAGTGGCACTATTCATCTTGGAATGTGATTGTTTTTCATCTCCACAATATCGTGCCTAGTTATTGTCTTTCGTAGATGAGATGTTTGTTGATTTTCTAATTCATTATTTTCACTGTCTTGGCTTTCTTGGTTGATTGAGATATTAGATAATTAATCAATGGTGTGTAGAAATATCTGCAACTCCAAATCTTCACTAAAGACTTTCCAGTGCTTTATGTTGTTTGGTATGGTTTTTCTATGTCTGATTTCCACCTCATATTTAATATTTGGACCAACGAGAGGTATAAAAGTGTTGGAAACTAAGGCCAAAGAATCTTCCTTCTGATTCTCCTCTCTGGGAATGAAGGATATGTTAAATGATAGAAATAAGTTGTCGATCAGGTCCCATACCTTGTTTCTGTATTTCTTGAGCCTATGTTATCTATCTTGATATATTTTCTTGACTTTATTGGTGATTAACTTGAAATCACCGAAAATTGATAAGCAATCAATGGCCATGTCTTTGGCATCCCTCAATCCCATCCCCAGAGCTTCATATTCAACTAAATTATTAGTATTTTCAAACTACAGCTTATAAGAGAGTGATATTACCTCTTATGAAGGGGAAATGAGGAGTATACATTCCCCATATCCTTCCTTCAGTGAAGATTCATCGAAATACATCTTCCATACTTTGTTTAGTTGATCTGTTAGTCACTGATCCTTGCATTGGTTAACTGATATTTCGGGTTCATCATCATTTAAATGAAAAATAGATGAGTTGATCTCACCCTCAATAATATAAATGGGGTGATTTATTGGGTTCTGAAGGTCACTGATGATATAGGATAATATTACCTCTATGTATAGCCTCCTATGTTCCCATCTGAACATAAGGATGGTTGCGTAAGTGAGGTCCATTTGTAATGATCCTCCAACCTTCTTAGCCCAATTTCTTGATAAGATGATACCAAACTTTGGGGGAATGTCAACCAGAACAATGTCCATTACTACACTATTCATTGGTAATTGTACCAAAGAAACTGCCATATCTTTTATCAGTCCCAAACATTTTACTTTCTTCAAATCAAAGGAGTGCAAGTATTGGTAGGGTTTGGTGATCTCCAAACCTAGTTCTTCAATAAAAACCTTGGGCATAACATTGTGCGAGGCTCATGATTCTATAAGACAATTATGGATGATCTTATCATGGACATTTAAAGGTATATAGAATGGTGGAGAAGCATCAAAGACATCCTCAATGTCTGGACCTACAGTAATGGATGGGTTCTCATCTTGTGGACTAATTCCATTAGAAGATACAATAGAAGTGGTTGGCCGCAAAACTTTCATTATGTATTTTTTTAAAGGTTCATTCTTCATCAATTATGTCAAAGGCACATGGATCTTGATCTTTCTCAACTCATGCTATAGGATGAAAGATCTCAGTGGCCTATCAACTTCCTTTATTTCATGGGTTACAATTTTAGATGGGTGAAGTTGTTGAGCTTTAGATGACATACCTTTACTTGGATTTGGCTTGGGAGGAACTTTATCTTGTTTTTTCTTATCAGAGGTGGTATCTTTGGGAGGCCCCTCTTTGGGCCTCAAATCATATTTTTTTTGGGGTTGGCCTTGAATAAATCCCTCTTTCCCTATCTGATTATCAAACTGATTTGACAATTGTGCTACCTCATATTCTTTCTACGTTAAGTGACTGGTATAAAAATCTTCTTCACTGAAAAGTACAATAGTGGTATCATCTGCGACACCACTGTCTACATCTATCTCCTCAATTTGATGGTCTTGGAAAGGAGGCGATACACTTTGATCATCAAGATTCCTCCTTTATCTATGCATTATCTGAGGGGAATCATTGGGCCTTCTAAACTGGTTTGGATTTCTATTTCCACCTCCTTGAAAGTATCTATTTGGTTGTTTAGATTCCCATTTCAGCTTAGCTATTTCAGATGTTAGATCCTTCAAAGTTTTGGTCATTTGATCAAGTTTGGGATCATAGGTGGCTGGGTTAGAGGAGGGAGGGGAATATTTTCTCCGTTTCTTCTTGTATTTATTAGATCTATTTTTTAACCAGTCTGATGCCAAGATATTGGATTCAACCCCAATGGTTGCTTCATGCATGGACAACAAGGTGGTGGATCTTCTCTCCCTCACCAAAAGGGAGAAATATGCATAAAATGAATTGGCATAAGTAATATTGGCAAAGGCTTCAGTTGGTTTGATCTCATATCGGATTCTACCATACATTTTATTGAATCTCTTGGTAAATTCTGAAATAGATTCACCATTCTTTCTCTTTAGATCCCCAAACTCAGTGATGTAGTAGAGATAATCTCTCATATCTCCTCATTTCTTTACGAAAGCTTCATCTAATGTTTCAATATCTATGATGGAGGCTAGAGGAAGACCACATAACCATTTCCTTACTTCCCCATCCAAACTCTTTACAAACAACCTCATCCATACATCTTCATAGTCAATGTTAAAGTTGTCTGCAAATTCGTAGAAGGCTACCACATGTTCCTCAGTCGTGACATCACCTTCCCCATCATATATTGGTAAATATTTCATGTAATTTTTTGTTGGGGGTGCATGTAATCCCATAGAAAGAACTAGGGGTGCATACCTGGCAGTAATTATGGCATCCATCATGTTAGCAACCATTGCTTGTGCAATAGGAATCTGAATATTTGTGGGAGTTGTAGGGGTGGATGATGGATTGGATGATCAAGTAGATTCAGGAGTTGAAGATGTTTGAGGTTCCCTGGAATTGTGATTATCAGAGATAGAAAATTCCAGTTGCTTGCGATGATGAAGAGAATTAGACTCTTTGGGTGTAGCTTTACCCTTGAGGGGGGAGGTATATCTCTTAGATACGGTGGATTTTCTTAGTTTCCTTTCAGGTTCAGAGACTACTGTATCATTCTTAGGGTTAGGGTGAGCCTTGGTGGCTTTGATGTGTTTATATTTGGATCTTTTGAGTCATTTTCTGGGCGCCAATATTTCTTTCATAAATTCTACTCAGTGGAATCATAAGGTGAAATATGGCAATCTGTTTGTGTCTGATATTTGTTCACCATCAAATATCATAGATATTAAATTTCATTCTCCTAGGGAAATATATTTCGTTACTTTGATTCCTAGAAACAACACCATAAGATGTTGGTCCTAAAGTCTGCACCTGACTGCTAAAGGGAAGAGCTAGGCCACGTCAAGTTTATAATGATTGTTTTTTTGATACGTTGATTTTGTTGGTCAACTTAAGGATAGGTTTTCAAATATGGCAATTTGGTTGGACAAACCACACAGTATAAAAGTAGGTTCTCTTTAATTAATGGTATGGATATTAATAGACAGTTGGGGATATGAAAAGACAAACATAGGAAACAACAACAAGCAATGCAATGAATCACTTGCTATGTGAGAATAAAGACTTAAAATAATATTTTAAGACTTAGACACATATCTAGATGCAAATCATTCAACATGTTTCCAAATAGTAGATCTTTCACTAAACAATAGTTGTGTAACAAGTTGCAGAATCAACAAAAAGATGCACTAAAACAATGGCTGAAAGAATAAGAAAATGTACATTGCACACATCACAAAATTTGCATTCAAGACAAGATTAAACACATAAAGACTTGAGTAAGAGAACACAACTTTCATCAACATATATTCACTAGGTAGAGAAATTTACAGTCAACTGTGTAGGTCCAACCCTTCTAGTGCTTATCTTATTCTCCAAAAATTGAACCTTTAAAACATACAAAAACTACCTATTTATCAGAGTTGCCAAGGCTGTTGTCCATCTGGAATGAGGCTTCACTCTGTGTTCCCAGTTGTAAACAACTTATTAACTTAGCTATGACACTACTAGAGTGCAGTCATGCATCACTTCAAACTTAACCTAATTAAAAGGGACGTGATTCATATCAAACAAAAATGATCACTTATTATGCATTAACTTGAAATATCTCAACTTAAATAACTGAAAAATGTTGCTGATGGTGGACCAGAATGATGCATAAGATTAATCGCACTGATCCTCTGGAAGAAGCTTATTTGGAGTGACATAACTAAGTTTTGTATCGATCATGGCATGCACACATGCTGTTGGAGGACACTGGAGACAACTGGAAGTATTGGACATGTTTTTTCCCTCACTTATCTATTGGAGAATAGAAGAAAATTATGTTGTATTTTTCTGGAGTTTGTATGTGTAGTTTCCCCATTCTTGGTTTGGTGTCCCCTTTCAAAACTTTCAAATATGCAATAAATGTGGGTGAGCCACTTTGGAATTTCAACGTTCAGAGGTTTTAGATTTGCATTGCATCTAAATCTCCCAGAGTGCTAATCTCGCAAATTAACTAATCTGTTCTTATATTAGGTTAATTAACTCGAGATTAATACTTGAATCATTAAGGGATCTCGGGATTTTGGAACTTCAGGAGACTTGTAGTATTGCATTTGAAAACCTCCTAGAGGAATATCTCTTGAATTCGACGTTTCAACCTGACATCAATTGGCGACATGTCAAAGAAAAGAGGGTGACATGTGTCACTTGAAATAATGCATATGTCGACCCCAAATGTGCCAAAATTGGTGCCACGTGTCATGATAGGAGAGTGCCACATGTCAAAAACTAATGGATGCCTTGTGTCTCTAGCACTTGAACATATTGGGGCTCTGTGCTTGTCTTGAATTAAAACCTGGAGGAAGTAACTCATGAAGTGGCATTGAAATCAGGGCCCGCTCCAACACTTCAGGGACCTGCTGCTTTGTATTGTGTACTTTAATTGTCTAATTACATAGATAAGTAAGGTCTTCAATATAAATTGTCAAACCCAGGGAAGTTTTTTTATTGCAAGATAATTGTGCACAGTCTATGCTAGATTATGGAAGCAACATTATTCAAATTGCAGTAAGAAACCAAATTGAAAGGTTGAACTTTAACACAAGTTGCTGAAACAACTGGAGCTTCTACAAAATCGAAATCAAACTTGCATAAATGAAATCCTGAACTGATGGGTGCATAAGAATCCTGGATTATCTAATCTATTCTAACTTTCTATTTTACTCTAGCAGAAAGAAACTATGTTCAACTTGCTAAAAGGAGACCTACTTAACTGCAAAAAAGGAATTCACACTTTTGTTTTAAGAGATTAAATGTAATGCAAGAAAGGAAAGCAATTCTCCAGTAGTATCAAACAATTTACTCTAATTCTCATGAGACACACAGATGCACATTAAATAGAAAGGAACTGACAGTAACAATAAATATATGCTAGAAATGCTAAACAGATCAATTATCCAAATCAAAGTGGTTAATCTAAAACAAAAAAACATAGGGGAGTTTGTGAGGAAGGTGGGCCCTTTCCCTCTCACTGAATCCACTCAAAAATAGACTAGAATAGGTTAATGAAACTAGATCCACTTCTTTATTAATTCACCAAAAAGGTTCAGATACAATGTGATATTCTTCACTCTTCGTTCACAACTAAAATTGAGTAGTAATGATTACAAAGGATCTTCTATTTAAAGACAGAGTTATTCAGTTGAAAATCGACACAGAACATTTTTGAGAATCGAAGATTCTCAAGATGTTCGTATGGTATACAAAATCTATTACAAAACCTGTTTAATGATCTTCATCATCAGTGTGAACCAAAATGTGTAACAACCTTGAGGACCAGTCTTCATGATTCGAATTTGTATGAGGGACCAACTTCCATGATCGGTGGATATATGTTGCAGTAGGTGTAGCAGCTTCCAAAAAGGGTGTGCAATTGTTGTAGTCATGTAACAACATGTAGAGCTGGCGTACAACTGTAACAACCTTGTGTAACAACATCGATCTTTCTTTAAGACTTGGTTGTTCTACACATTTGAATCATTAGTTGAATATTCATGGGTAAAATATCAGAAATGCTACCAATCCAATGTGTTAAAGTGAATAAAATATAAAAGCAATATTCATGATGCATACCTTGGGAAAAAGGGTCTTAGCAACAATTATTAGGCATTTAGCATAGAATTGGTAAGGTTGAATGAGAAAAAGAGATGGTGAAAAAGGGACATTTCTGGGTCCTAACATGCCCCCCAACTGAAAACATTGCATGTCCTCATGCAAACCTCATTCAAGCCTCACTCCGAGTTTGACTCAAGGAGGTTACTCCTCTAGTGCAAAATTGCTAAGACAATCACTAAGTACCAGTATTGGAAAAACCTGTGTGTACCCCCAACACCTACTATTTTCCAAAAATTGTCTATGTTTCTTTGTCTTCAAGAACATAAGCAGTCTGAGTTGCTAGAGTCACGACTGGTAAGTGTAACATAGGTGTTTGTTTTAAAGATGCTGGTAAACCAACAACTACTTTATGACATCGAGATATCCTCTAGCTTACTGGTTCTTGTGGAACAATGAGGTCACATTTTGTTTTCACTGAGAAATTGGCTGGTTCCTCAGCCTGTCCATTCTTTGGTACTTTGACAATTTTATATCCTTCCTAAAAATAAATATCACCACATTGGTAGCACATGTTCTCTTCATTTTCCTTCATAAGAATTGTTGCCTGAGCTAATATTCCCAAAGTTGATTTCCTTGAGTTTCTTTGTTGAGCAACCTGAAAGTCCTTCGTTAGGGAATCTATCCTTGCTTTGAGGTGGTAATTTTCTTTCCTTAGTTCAGAAATCATGGCAGTATCAATACCTTGTATTTTCTTTTCAATCTGAGAAAATAGTTGAGCAAGTGGCACATCACCATTATCCTCTCTAGTTTATGTAACTGGTTCTAGTGTGATAGCCTCTTCCTGGTTAGTTGGTTCTTGTGTGACAGCTAAGTTCAGGCAAGAGGCTAGTTCTTGTGTAATAGCCTTGTTTTGATCAACTGATGATAATGGGAAAAGAATGAGAACTTCTTTCTCTATATTTGTCCATCCAACTGCAGCTTCAACAAGTCTTGCTGACCTAGTTCTCATTTTTGGAAATGTATATATAAAAACAAAAGATCTCCTCTTAGGTTTAGGAGAAGGAGGGTGTTCTTCGATAATCAATCTAGAAGAAGGAGGGAGTTCTTCAAAAACCATACAAGGAGGAAATTATGGGATGCTGGGGTCTGGTAACATATGTACCTCGTCATCTGACGAATGATGTACAAAATCATCAAGCAGAGCTGATGATTCTGGTGCAACTCGTTGACATTCTGTCTGCAAGGATAAAATAGTGTCTTGGAATTCCTTGCACAAGGTGAAACCAGGAATTCGTACCTCCATAAAATCACTTAGCCTTTCACTTAGATTGGTATCATTGATATCAAAATATGGAAGTGTCTAAGTATCAATAAGATTAGGACACTCTGTCACAACAACTCTATCGATATCTTTCTGAGATTTCCTTCTAGATCGACGTTTTATTT
>ML801504.1:247141-267178 GCA_009831015.1 Picea engelmannii | reverse complement strand
TGTAATTTCTGACAAAGAGTGGAGGGAAATTTTGGGTTAAGAAAATCACCTTCATGTTCTTGATATATCCAACCAACTTCAAGGTTTGGGTAGTTGTAATTTCTGATAAAGAGTGGAGGGAAATTTGGGGTTACTCAAAAGGAGGCTCTGAAATGGGTACTTCATCATGTGTGGTCATTGTTAGATCATACTCAATCATGTCTTCCTTTTAATGTTTCGCAGTCGTTCTCAATGTAGCCATATGTATGATAATTAATTTATCCTCCTTACATTCATGCGCTTTGAAAAAAATTTAATCACATTGATGGCAAAGGTTGAGATGTTGTCATTTTACCGATTTTTTCGAGGTTAACTCTTGGATTTAGAAGGGAAAAAAAGGAGGCAGAGTTGCACAAAAAGGGATGTGTTCGTGGAAAACAATTGGGTTGTTATGTTGTGACCATCATCTAGGTCATTTTTGTGAGCCACTGGTTCTCCAACTAAGTAGTAGGGTGGGATATCAAGACTTGTGCTTTGATCTCCTCATGAAGAAAATTGATAGAACACTCTTTCAAGAACTTATCAATTATACCCTCTGTTCTGATTCCAATTTTTCAAAGGAATAAATAAAATCTAAAAAATCAATATCAATTTTAAATATAACGTAAACGACCTTCAAAAACAAGTCCCATGTAATGTACCTCTCAAATTCATTCTAATGGAATTTCCACCACTTCCATTTCTCCTTATCCAAATATAACACACTTGCTTGGAATTTCAACTGTTCAACATCAATACTTTAGATAGAAAAATAATGTTACATCTGGCCCACCCACCCTACTATATTAAAGTAATCAAACTTATTCAGATATACCTTGAGTATTCTATTCAATGTATGGTATTTTGTGTCATGAAAGGATGGCCAGGTGAATATTATCCACTATTGGTCGACTCTATATGATCATTCAAAATAGGCAATTGTTTTTTGATGGAAGCTTTTGTAACACACCCAACTTCAAGATGAGCCACATTACTATAAATTATCCTCAGCCTTACCACAGGTTGGCATTTACATACATTTTTCTTTGATACCAAAATCAAAATTTTTGGTCAACTTACTAGGTATAACTCTTCACCAAGGTACCCTTGGTACCATAATTCCACCTTGTCATGAATGCATAAAACATAACTAAAACAACAAAAAGAAATGCATAAACACATATAATGATAAACAACATGTGTACACCAAATAAACATAGCATTCATCACATAAAACCATAATCATAATACTTATCTTGTGTGAATGGCGCCAACTGGATTTAGACCTCGTATACTCCACCCAACCATAGATGTTGTTCTAGCTCTCTCAATATAAAGTCACCATTGAACTGGGAATATAAAATCAATAGGGAAAGGGCTTCCTATGCCAAGCTAAGGTCTCTCAAACAGTGCAGGTTTTCTCTAGCCAAGGTACCAAAATTCAATAACAATTTCAACCAACAACCTCTCATTTTCTATCTGCTTGGACAACCCAAAGAAGTGTACCCCCTTCTCTGCATCACAGTCCCTCACGTTGTCCCACTTTCCTTCTAGGGCTCTAGCACAAGCTGGTCGAGAAGTCTTAGAGTTTTGTGGCTCCAAGAACTCCAACTTACTCAGGAGTCTCCAGACACCCTCCAAACTTCACACCTTGGGAAAAAACCCAAATAATTCTCACTCTAGGGCTCCATCCTTCTTCAAGGTAACCCAATGAAAGTTGTGCGTTGAATCCCCAATAGAATTCACCTAGAATTCAAGGGATTCACAGAAAAAACATGGTTATAAAACTTCCTATCTCATTTTCGAGAATGAACTCCAAGGGAACTGGTCACAAAATGGAAAGAATGGAATTTAAGTGTGTAATCAAATTGGCTCAAACTGGAATGATTTTCCATTGGAAACTAGCTTTAAGTATGCATGGCCTTAACTTGCCATGTGGCACTCAAAGAAGACCCCCTTCGGAACCTTTTTGAAATTGGGATATAATTTTCTCATAGTAAATATATCTCATCGGTTTATAACTTAGGCTAGGAGTAAAAATAATATTTTCTTGGATTAGCCCTCTAGCCCCCTCACCCTTCCCTCTTGTGGAGTCCTAGACCCCGTACTCTTTGTGTTTGATAGTCTGCAACCATTATGTTTTTTATTAATCGATGTTTATATACATATTACAATATAAGCTCTCTAGTCTTTTCTCATCACAAACACTACGATCCAAAACATACATACACAGGGACTCTAGCCCAAAACATATTGGCTCACTAGCCTAAAAGATCAAATGTACACTTATACAATTACAACCTAGGGGTCAAACATGGGCTATTACAACTTTAAAGGAGTTCATTTAGGTGGTCATGTTGTTTTGGAATGTTTTGTGGAAGACTAAGTGTTGGAAATGTTTGGGGTTGATGAGCACTCCTAGCTCAATTAGCACGAGGAGTGGTGAATACAAGTAGCATTTTATAAAGTTATAGAAGTGTTGATGAAAATTGGGGTTGTTGGCAAGTTATGAGATCAACTTGATATGAGGCATGTTCTAAGGTGTTGAAATGGTCCCAAAGAAGAACTAGGTATGATTGTGATATATTGTTGACAAGGTAGTTAGGCATGGAGGTGTTGAGTTAGAAGGATGTTTTGGGTATTTTATGTAGGCTTACGTTTGCATCTTAAGGAAGTTGTTGAAGACTTCACATGAAGATTGGTTGCACAATTTCGCAAGATGATGTGGACTAGAAGCAAGTTCCTTACTTTTAGGAAATGGCTAAGTCTTCCTCCACCTATATAACGTGGGCAATGTGGAGTTGGAATTTATTCAATATTGGGAAGTAAGTTGGGAGGAGAATGATAGAGTTCAAGCGTTGAATGGTGGCAACCTTTTGTTTGATTTTTCCTATAGCAACCAAGTACAAGTGAGTGAGACTTGTTGAGTTAGGTACTTAGTTGGGAGCACTAAGGTGTAGATAACCAAATCTAGGTTAGAGGTGATTTTGCGACTTGGGAGTGCCTAATAAGGTTCAACATTTCAAAGGTAGTTATGGAGTAGACTAGGTTGGAGACTAGGTCTCAAGGTAGATTTACAGATTGAAGTATGACTTGAAGCTGGGTAGTTGTGAGCAATGGAAGTCTATAACATACTTGGACAACCAAGGTGGTCTTGGCATGTCATAGGGTAGGAGTGGAAGATGTGCAGGATGGGCATAAGGTTTTTTGGTTGAAGTTCTACTTGAAGAAATACCTATGTTGCAAGGAGGTAGACTTGCAGATTGTGTAGTAGTTTTACTTAGTGTGCGGAAACAAGTTTAGAAGGGGCTTGACTATTTGTTGAATGCAGAATCGTGATGGTTGGTCAGGCTCGGTCTTGTAAACATATCTATTTGTATCTTCTCTTAATAAAAGTTAAGGTGCCTATATTGGGCATTGCCCACATGTTCTTTTGTTGGTGATGTGATGATGATTTTTTTTTTAATTCGCTAAGTGATGTGATTGTTAACTTGGGATGCTTTAGAAGTTGTGGTTGCTTGTGGGTTTTCATGCGTAGTAGGATGGATGTATAACTTCTAACTTGGGAAACTTAAGTGTTGGGTCTAATATAACACATAGTTTGGTTACAAGCGTTCTAGGATGACCAAGTCACTAGGAAGGTTGCAAAGCAGTACCACATGACTTAGATTGGAACTGTTATCACATGATTTGTACTTGTGCAAAGCCCTCCACAAGAGGCTAATATTGTGTAACAGTTAGAAGTATTTACCATTGTCACCTAAGAAAATAATTCCCTCGTTTTAGTGAAGGAAAGAGGTCCAACACAAGGGAGGCTTCCCTAGTGAACTCAAGGGATGCTATAGCAAGCTAAGGAAAGTCTATAACCCCCTATCTTGGTCACTCAATCGATTAGGCTAGGTCTAGGAAAGGTGAAGGGAAGAATTAGTTTGAACGAGGTAATTGGCCAACCTGTGCGAGGCAAGAAACTTTTCAATGAATAAAATCATCAATCACCAAGTTATATTGCATATCAATCACCTTTAGACACTATATAACAAGTAAAATCAATTGTTGTTGTAAATTTACAGCAGTAAACTAGTCTATATCAGCAATGAATAATTTGCAACAGCAATGCATAAATCTGCCCAAAAAATTAGCAATTATATCTTAGAAATTATCCTTCAACAAGTAGTACAATATCCAATAGCTAAACGAGATTTTTGAGCAAGTTTTGCCAGAATATTAAGCAAGCATGCAGAAATAAATAACATCGCTAATGGACGTAGAATTCAATTTATGATAGCAACAAGTTATCTAATGATTATGCAAAGCATTGAGGTACAATTAGCATGCCAATGATGTCATAAAGCTAGATTAAGTGAGGGTTTTGAGAGTTTTTAAGAGTATAAAGCATCACAAGCATAAAGACTAGTGTTGTCTACTTTCCTAGGGAAAATGGAGTCATTGTAATGCATCAAGGAGGCCACGCAAGTGAGAAGGTGAAGATTTAAACCCTAGAGCTATCCACTCATAGAACTAGGTCAAATCTCAAAGGAAGACCTCTAAAGTTTATCCACTCATAAACCCTAGGTGTTGTCCCACTTTCTCTAATGCGTCTAACAAAGAAGTTGAATTGAACTTGGTCTTGAACCTATTGGGATAGCCACTCATAACCCCTAGAATCAAACCCTAGCTAAGATAAACCCTAAGGGGATACCCACTCCTGACCCTTAGGGAAAATAGTAAATGCTTCAATAAGTCAAGGTGAAAACAAAAAGAGAAGGGGATAACCACTTTTAATCCTTCCTCTTAGGGTTTCAAGATTTCATAAATATCAAGATAATATGCTAATTTACCACTCTAGTAGAGAAAATTACCAAGATCTATCAAGAAAAAACACATGCAATCAATGTAAATACTTACTAGCAAGGCGCATTAGCATGAGGAAACCCTAATTCATGAAGAATACACCATCAACAAGAGAAACACCCATCAAAAATCACTTCCAATAATGCACACAAGAGACTCCAAGAGAGATAGAGAACTAGAGTGAAACTTTTAGAGAGTTACCTCACAAGTGTGAGGAGTTGTGATGATGAAAAATGATTGATGATGAAAAATGATTTGAGTGCTAACCTCATTTATATGAGGTATACCTAGCGCTATTTTTCCACAAAATATAGTAAAGTGACAATAATCCATTATACAAGTGGGGTTGACTCCTCAAATAGCCTCTACAAATGATAAATGATGCAAATAAGCCATCCTAAGGTCACACCTGTGGTGACATCAAGCTTCCAAATGGTGAAGGAGGACCTCCTAATGCCTTATGTTATCATCTAAGGTGCAAGCAAGGTGGAAGAGTGCAATGTCAGATCAAATCATCATATGTTGTCCAAGTGGCAAGCAAACTCCATCATCTCAATCAAACACTAGCACATGATGTCATCATCCAAGAACCCAATGTTAGGGTGAAAGAGCCATCATCCAAGGTGGAATGATTATGCACCACCTCTCTGAGTAGTGTCCAAGCCAAATCAAGTGCAATTTCCTCCATCAAGTGTCCGAGTAAGGTGTGGGTGCACTATCCAAAGTGTGGGATTTATGCTCATTTGTGTGCCATCATGACCATATCTATCAAACGCAAACCCATATGTTCATCGTCCAAGGTCCAGAAGATGTGATAACCTGTGTGTATGAGTATGTCAAGCCAATGAATGACTCAACGCTTTGCATCACATATGTGCCATATCCTGCAACTAAATGCACAATGTCCTAGGTGAAAGTAGAGGACATCCTTCAAAGAACTGTGTCATGTGCATTCAAATCAATCAAAGTTATGAAATCAAGTAAGACCATTGTTCACAAGGTATAAGAGTCCTTAGATCATATGAAATAAGTTGTTACTTAATATAGAAGCTACATCATCATTGTCGAGATCACTGTCTTCATTGTGGGCCATGAGACATGATATCCTCTAGTTACCCCTAGGCATGGGGGGTAATAGGAACCAAATAAAAAAATGTTTTGGGTGACTCTAGGGCCATGAGTGGTGATATTTGTGTAGATACTAAATAAATGTTTGGAATTCTCAATCATTGTCCATATCATGGTGGTATCAAAGAAAATATTAAAAAAAAAGTTGCTTATAACCATGAAATAAAAGAAATAGAACGTTACAGTGACAAGTGTAATAAGAGGTTGTTGAGCGATATCTTGCCTTGGAGGATCCATGCGCTATAGAATGGCCAAGATGTTCTTTGCCAAGAATTTTTGATTAAGGTGTTGAGGACAAAAGGCATTTTGTTAGTTTTTGTTATGCACCAAATGACCAAAATAGCATAAAAAGAGAGAGAAAGGTAACTCCATGCCTTGATAAAGAGATCATAATGAATGTGAAGTCTCTTTCAGTGGGATACCTCCTTTTACAATAGAACAAATGTACAAGATGAGATGATCCTAAAAATAGGTTTCCTTGGTATATATATAGGAGACCAAGGATAGATTTACAATTAAAAGTTCTAGTTGACAATTCTAATATAATAGTAAATACAACAACTCAATATCTAAGGCTTTACATAGAGCTGTATGTTTTACATGGAGATTTGTCTAGGGGGTTAACAGTTTCCTTTGTGTTTCAAATGGAACGAGTGCATTGTTGCCCAAGGTCGGTGCTACGATGTGTTTAAGAACAATGAAACGAAAAAGAAGGAACATGTTGGTTCACTTAGACTTGGTAATGGCAAGTCTACCTATGTTTTTTTTTAGGGTTGCATAGTTCGTTGAATTCATAGACTTGGTGTCGCAGGCTAAAGTGACAAAGGAAGAAGCTCTGAAGAAAATGAAAGAAGAATGAAGCGACACTTGAAGTGAGTCCATGGCCTCAAAAGAGCTAGTTAGGTATATTTTTGGATTTGTCCATGATCCAGGTGGATATCGATGGCCACCCACCTTTTCCAACTGGCTCAAAACAGGTTTTTGGCAATTTTGGTAATTTACTATTTTTAGCAGTTCTTAACTTCTGGAGCCATTTTGAGGCCCTAAACGATGTTTTTTGGGAAAAAATGTTTGAAATATGTAAGTTCCTTAGATATTGTGCCTAAAATGAATCTTCTTGACAATACCTTTTCAACGGGCTATCATACGCCTAAAATGGAGATCGTATGCAAAAGTTACGACCCCAGGAAGTTGATGTACTAACTTACTCAAATGGGGCCCACATGACTTTTGGCGCTTCATCTCGTAGGGTTAGGTTTTTGGATGTCTAGGGTTTTTGACATCCCTGCTTATTGTAAAAAGGCCTTCAGAGCCTCATTGTAATCATCTTCTTGTGAATGTGAGTAACCGTCACATCTCTTCTCAGAGATAAGCTACCACCATTCTAGCAAGTTTTTCACTCTGTATTTTTACAGTCTCTGTACATTTATTTCATTAATAGAAATCGTGTATTACTGTATATCTGTGTTTATGGTTGCATCTCTGATACATTTCTATTATATTATTGAATATCTGCGATATCGCTGTGCATTTCTTTATTATATCTCCGCTCTCATTTCATGCCGAAAATAAATCTAGATCAGTGGTATCAGAGCAGGCTATTCTTGATCGTTTTTTCAGTGCATGTCCCTGACGAGGTCCGAGTATAGCAAGTTGGGTCTCAAGCTTGTCTCTCTTGAGGACAATCGCTCTCGCACACCCAAGAAACCCTCAATGGCGGAAGAAAAGAAAAACGACGGAGTAGACTATCCTATCAATCTGTTGCTTGAGCAAGCTCTCACACGACAGAGGGATGAAATGATGGAGAATTTTTCTCACATCCTTCAACGCCTGCCAATAGCAACAGACGCATCTTCATCAAGCAACCACTTTGGAGGCACCTCGTCTTTCAAGGTACAAGTTAATTTTGATATTCTTGTATTTGAAGGACAGATAGATGCAGAAGCCCTAGACAAATGGTTAAATTTGCTAGAAGGTTATTTCTCGGTTCACAATTTTTCCGACAGAGAAAAGATCACCTTTGCACTCCTTAAATCTTTCCCCCGTGTCAAACATTGGTGGGAAACTTACTGAGAGCAAAGTTCCACAGGTGAGTCTGGAATATATGGGGCTGAGCCCACTTGGGATTTTTTTGTGGATGTGGTAAAGGAACAATATTACCCTGTTGGCAACTATGAGGAATAGTACATGAGATGGACCATACTGCAACAAGAGAGGGGCAAAGCAGTTTCGGATTTCACCAATACCTTTCATACCTTGTGCACCAAGTTGGGTATCAAAGACTCCGAACGAAATTTGGTTCTGAAATACCGTGGGGCTCTGCACAGATACATCCAAACTGAAGTGGATTTCCTGGACATCTCATCACTCGGTGCTGCTTATCGATATGCTGTTAAAATCGAGCAGAAATTTAAGCACCAGAACAAACAAGAGTTTGGGTCTGCAAATCCGCAACAACCAAAGTATCACAAAGATGGCCCTAACAAACAGTCTCCCGAAAACTAGTCCAAGCCACAGGAAAAGAAGGGTCACAGAAAGACAAAGAAGGACACGGGAAAATGGTGTGATTTCCACAAAAGCCTCTGGCACAACACCGATGAATGTCACTCAAAATAGTCATTGGTGGCCGAGATCGAAGACAAGGAGCCAAACCCTGATTCATAATCTGATTCTGAAAATAATGGTAAAAGACAGATCATCGACACAAACCCCACTGTTATTGTCGCGACCGTAACAATTCAACCAGAAGAACCAACAGATCCTGAAGAGGGGGAGCACATTTTTCATTCACAGATGTGGGTGAAGGGGACCCCGCTGCATTTTATTGTTAATAACGAAAGCCAGAAGAGCCTCATCTCAGCAGAGGTCGTCAAACAGTTGGGATTGTCGACAACACCACACCCGTAGCCATACAACATCGGGTGGCTTCATTAGGGACAAGTTCTTCATGTCAGTCAGTAGTGTCGATTGTCATACGGCATCCAGCCCTTCAAGGATGAGGTATTTTGTGATGTTGTCCTACTGGATGTCTGTGATGTTCTCTTGGGCCAACCATATATGTGAAAGCATCATGCTGTTTATGAGTCTCGACCCCGCAACGTCATTGTTTCTCTGGGGGGTCATCTCTACAAAATACCAGAGGTAGTTTCGACTACTGTTCCACCTAAACAATGTCGAAAGGTAGTATCTCATACTACAAATTTCAACTTCTACACGATCTGTTCAAAAGGTGAACAGAAGGATATTGCAACCACGACAGTCTCAACCCAAGCACCTTTTATCCAACAGAAGCAGGTCGACAAAATTGCAGCAAAGTGTAAAGATTCCTTCTGCACACAGGAATCTCATGTAGCCAGAATGGTTAAAAAGGTCCAACCCTTTCAGCCACATATTCGTGACAACCTTCAACAAGTTAAGCAACGCAACTTCTCCAAAAAGGCAAGCAGCTCTCCAAGATTCAGATTCAGCAAACATTTTTTCCTCTCCCTCGGACACTCAACGCAGTGGAGACCATTGTTTCTTAAGGAGAGAGGATTGATCCAGGTGGATATCGGTGGCCACTCACCTTTTTCAACTGGCTCAAAACAGGTTTCTTGCAATTTTGGTAATTTACTATTTTTAGCAGTTTTTAACTTCCAAAGTCATTTTGAGACCCTAAACGATATTTTTTGGGAAAATATGTTTGCAATGTTAAGGTTCCTTCGATATTTCACCTAAAATGAATCTCCTCGACGATACATTTCCAACGGGCTATCATACGCCTAAAATGGAGATCATATGCAAAAGTTACGACCCCGGGAAGTTGATGTACTAACTTACCCAAAGGGGGCCCACATGACTTTTGGCTCTTCATCTCCTAGGGTTTGGTTTTTGGATGTCTAGGGTTTTTGACATTCTTCCTTATTGTAAAAAGGCCTTCAGAGTCTCATTGTAATCATCTTCTTGCGAATGTGAGTAGCTGTCACATCTCTTCTCAGAGATAAGCTGCCACCAATCTAGTGAGTCTTTCACTCTGTATTTTTACAGTCTTTGTACATTTATTTCATTAGTAGAAATCGTGTAAATCCCACTCCTCCTTCCACTCGATTAAAGATCCAAAAATTGACTAGGGCCGAAATGGATGAACGCCAACTCAAAGGCCTTTGTTATAATTGTGATGACCAATATTTTCTAGGCCATAAGTGTAAGGAACAAAATCTTTTTATGGCCATCTCGGAGGATGTTTCAGAAGAGGATGTTGAAACTCCCCTTGTGTCTGAGTCACCTGAAACCATGGACATAACCCTTCCCTCAGATCCTCCCGAAGTAGAACCAGTCATTTCCCTAAATGCTCTCACTCGCTTCTCTGCTCCCCAAACCCTCAAGCTAATTGGTTACATCAAGCATAGGAAGGTCATCATTCTTGTTGATAGTGGCAGCACACACAATTTTATTCATCGCCGCATTTCCCAAGAAACTCATTGTTATATCCATGCAATCATTAATTTTCAAATCATGATTGCCAATGACGGCTCCATAAAATGTGGAGGGTGTTGTGAAAATGTGTCTCCAAATTGGTGACTACCACCTGAAATATCATATGTTTGCTATCGACATGGGTGGTTGTGACATTGTGTTGGATGCAGACTGGCTAAGGACTTTGGTTCCCATTCTTATGGATTTCAAGGAATTAACCATGCAATTCGACCAGGAGGGCCAAAAATATAAGTTCCAAGGCATCACCACCAGTTCACCTGAGATCATTAGTTCCCATTGCATGGAAAAGCTGCTCAAAAAAGGTCATTCTAGCGTTATTGCCCAACTCCATGCCATACAGGCAACTGAGACACCCTCTGTGCCGCAAGACCTCCAATCCATCCTCTCTAAACATCAAGTGGTCTTTTCCACTCCCTAGGGACTCCCGCCTTCCCGTGGTGTTCATGATCATTCCATTCCCCTTATACCAGGAAGCCTTCCTCCCAATATCCATCCCTATCGTCACTCATTTTCCCAAAAAAATGAAATTGAGAAAATGGTTCAAGAACTGCTTAACGCAGGCGTTATCCGCCCTAGTACAAGCCCCTACGCTTCTCCTATGGTCATGGTCCTGAGGAAAGAAGGTTCTTGGCACATGTGTCCTGACTTCCGTGCCCTCAACAAACTCACCATTAAAGACAAATTTCCCATTCCTATCATTGATGATCTCTTGGATGAATTGAGTGGCACCCAGTTCTTTACTAAATTTGATCTTCGTTCTGGCTACCACCAGATCCGTATGAAAGAGGAAGACATTCCTAAGACTTCGTTTAGAACTCATGAGGGCCACTATGAGTTTTTGGTCATGCCCTTTGGCTTGTGTAATGCCCCCTCCACCTTCCAAAGCCTCATGAATCAGGTCTTTCGCCCTTTTATCTGTCATTTTGTCTTAGTTTTCTTTGATGATATCCTCATCTATAGAAAAATCTAGAAAGACCACCTTGCTCATGTGGATCAAGTTCTCCATCTACTCTTTCAGCACCAACTTTTCCTGAAACAATATAAATGTGTTTTTGGTGCCTCAGAAGTCGAGTACTTGGGTCATCTTGTTGTCAAGAACGACGTCAAGGTGGATCCTAAACAGATTGAAGCTCTGCAAGATTGGCCTCACCCAAAGACTCTCAAAAGCTTGCGAGGATTTCTAGGCTTAACAGGTTATTATCTCAAGTTTGTTAAGAATTATGGAAAGATTGCGGCACCTCTCATGGCACTCCTTAAAAAGAATTCTTTCACTTGGACCCCAACAACTGCTCAGGCTTTTCAAACCTTGAAGATGGCCATGTGCACCACTTTAGTCCTGGCCCATCCTGATTTCACAAAGACCTTTGTCTTGGAATGTGATGCTTCAGGGAAAGGTATTGGCGTTGTCCTTATGCAAGAGAGTCGGCCCTTGGCCTTTACCAGCAAACAATTGTCAGAACGAAATTTGGGCAAATCAATCTATGAAACTGAAATGTTGGCTATTCTGCATGCCGTTGATTTGTGGCACCCATATCTATTGGGGCAACGCTTCAAAATTAAGACAGATCATCAAAGCCTCAAGTAGTTTCTGGAACAACACATTTCCTCCCCAGAGCAACAAAAATGGGTGACTAAGCTCTTTGGATATTATTATGAGATAATTTACAAGAAATGCAAAGACAATGTGGTTGTGGATGCACTTTCCCAAAAGTATGAAGATGAAGGATCCATTTTTTCTCCCTCCTTCATTATACCAGATTGGCTCTAAGACGTTCGCTAGGAATGACTACATGATCCCAAAAGTTCGCATCTGATACAACAACTGTAGTCCAATTCTCCAGTTTCCCCATGGTACTCTTGGCTACATGACGAGCTTCGATACAAAAGTCGTTTGTATTTAAGTAAACAGTCAAAACTTAAATCCACGATGCTTTCTGAGCCTCAGACTACACCCACAGCTGGGCACTCCGGGTTTACCAAAACCTATGATAGGGTCAAGCGTTCTTTTTTCTGGGATGGTATGAAACAAGACGTTCGTAATTTTGTGGTCGAATGTGATGTGTGTCAACTCAACAAGGGAGAAACAGTCAAATCTCCTGGTGCACTGCAACCGCTTTCGATTCTCCCTGCTATTTGGAGGAATATCTTTATGGATTTTATGATAGACTTACCTAAATCAGGCAATAAATCAGTCATCATGGTGGTAGTTGATTGCCTTTCCAGGTATGCTCATTTCTGTGCTCTTCAACACCCATTTACAGCATCCCACAGTGGCTCAACTTTTCATGGATCAGGTCTTCAAGCTTCATGGCATGCCGCATTCTATTGTTTCTGATCGCAACCCAACTTTCACCAACAATTTTTGGCAAGAACTATTTAAGCACCAAGGCACCCAATTGCATCTCAACACAGCTTATCATCCCCAAACGGATGGTTAAACTGAAGTTGTCAACAAGTGTTTGGAAACATATTTGAGGTGTTTTGCATCAGAAAAGAAAAATCAGTGGGCTCAATGGTTACCCCTAGTTGAATGGTGGTACAACACTTCATACCATACATCTACCCACATGACTCATTTTGAAGCGGTCTATGGACAAAAGACACCTTCAGTTCTCTCATATTTACCAGGTGTCTCGAAGGTCTAGGAGGTTGACCAAACACTTATAGTTCGAGAGGCTATTCTCCATACCCTCAAAGAGAATTTGGTCATGGCCCAGAATCGCATGAAGCAACAAGCAGATCAAGGTTGCTCTGAACGTCAATTTGCAGAAGGGGATCAGGTGTTTCTTCGATTGCAACCTTACAAGCAAAATTCCCTAAAGCCCGACCATTGACAGAAGTTGGC
This sequence comes from Picea engelmannii, assembly GCA_009831015.1. Lineage (NCBI taxonomy): Eukaryota > Viridiplantae > Streptophyta > Pinopsida > Pinales > Pinaceae > Picea > Picea engelmannii. The sequence continues at coordinate 253,860 of ML801504.1, read as the reverse complement.
ACCCAAATTTTATGGTCTTTATACAGTTCTCAAGTGTGTGGGACAGGTGGCCTAGCAGTTAGCTTTGCCCAGTCATTCTAAGCTACATCCTATTTTTCATGTTTCATGCTTGAAGAAGGTGATTGGAACTAAGTGCCAAACTCAAACCAACCTTTCCGAGTTGGACGAAGAAGGCTACATTTGGCGACAACCACAAGCAGTTTTGGACCAACGTGGGCGTCGCCTACGTCAATGAACCATCAAGGAAGTGTTAGTCCAATGAAAAGATACAACTCCAACAGATGCCACTTGGGAACCAACTATCATTCTGCAGCAATTTCCACATCTCAAGCCTTGAGGACAAGGTTGTTTTTAAGGGGGAGGACATGTTAGGGACCTAAACCCTTACGTAGGTAGAACAATGTATTTCGATGTAATAAAGGTCAATATTAATAAGGCCTTGCAATAAGGTAGAATAAGTCGAATGTAAGAAGACCTAATAGAAGATTCTGCTTCTAGAAGGATCTTCCTCTAGATGGTTCTCTTGATAAACATATTTAGTATAAATAGGAGTCGGGGGTATGAGAACCCTAGCTTGGATATTATTGTAATAGAGTTCTGCTCGACTGGAGGTTGCCCCCTCAAAGAGGCCTGTGAACATTGCTCTTAGTAATCAAAGTGTTCTTTCTGGTGTTATTCTGTTATCATTCCAGTGTTATTGTGACATCCCCCAAAAATAAAATATTTTTTATGTGCTGGAAATTTATTTCTGTTTTTGGCAAATTCGAATCTGGAAATTTTTTTCCATTTATGGCAATTCCGAATTTCAAATTTAATAATTGTATTTAATTATTGTGACTGTTGAGCAAATATTTGTTTGGACTCAACTAACTATTTGACTATGACACTTGTATCACAACAAAATATTTATATTAATTGCAGGAGGACAAATGGAACAACCATGTTAAAATCAGTTGACCATGACTCCATGAGTGGGGGAACATGTTGGAACTGCCTCTAGGTTGATTATGAGAAGTGGCAAATCAGATATTTGGCCACTGGTAGCCCCTGAAAATCAGGGATTAAGAGAGCTGCGAAAATCCCCAAAGGAGGGAAAAAAACGACCCGGGCAAAAATGGATAAATAACATATGCGAGGAGGTAGGACGCTGCCAAGTATGCTGGGAAAAGATTTCTAAGCTTTCTTGCTGTTATGAACACTGCGGATTGAGTGTGAGGCAAGAGGAGCTTGCTGAAACAGAATTGCCTTGTTGTTATGAGCACTGTTGAGTAAGTGTGAGGCAAGACGATAACTGTTGGAATTGAAGGACATTGTTGAGGAGGAGTTTCCAAGTTCGCCCTCATGGATTCATGGTTAGGCTAGGGGGTGAATTGGGCAAGTGAATTTGGCTTCCCTGTTCTACGGTTGGGAGGAACGTGGCTATTCCCTTTGTCTTCCTGCGGATTGGATTCAGATATGTTGATCTACCCCTCTATTTTTAATGGCTATGTTTTGATTGATGGCAGGTATCTGTTGTGTGATTATATCTAATTGCGTTAATGTAAACCTTTTCCTCTCTGTTCTTGGATGTTTTGGGTGCAACTGATATTATGCATCTAATTGTTTCTAAATTTGAATAATTCTTTCAATGGATGACATTTTTCGTGGTATTAAATGTACAATCACAGTCTAAATTCTGGAGTGGTCCCTCCCGAAATCTAGAAGTGCTAGGAAAAATTATTTTTATAGAAGTTGAGTTTAAGAAAGCCGGTCCATCTATGGGTTAGGTTTAATCTGAAGTCAAAATACTAGATGTACAAAATTCAGAAAGTTAAAGAATTCTGGGAACCCTCGGAAACCAAAGTCAGATCCCTCGGATCATCATTTATAATTTCCAAACTCTGATGGAATGATATTCTTATTCTTGTATTTACATAGATGCACAGATCTAGTACTGTTGACGTTTAATGCATTTTTTTAAAGAGGCTCTAAGTGAACATAATAGGAGTTACCTTTTACAGAACCTATTACCCTATTGTACCCTTTTTATAAATTATATACGTATAAAACTCAGAAGTTAGATTTCCTTGGAATTCTGATAAGTAAACGGATATTGAATCCTTTTACACCTACTGTTTCACAGAACGAAAGTAAGAATACCAGTGCAAGGTAAAAATCTTTGAATTATGAAAATAATGTGATTTTCGGCATTCGGGACTTGCTGGTTACATTTATACGATATTCCCTTGGTTTTCCAAACCCCGAAACCCCGAATCTCGAAATCCCGAAGTGTTGATCCCACACCCTTCCAGCTTTCGGAATTCCAGAGTTGTTGTGTGTTGTTGTTGACATTTGAAACCCCGAAACCCCGAATCCCAAAATCCCGAAGTGTTGATCCCACACACTTTCACCTTTCGGAATTTGGGAGTTGTTGTGTTGTTGTTTGGCATTTGAAACCTCGAAACCCCAAATCCCGAAATCCCGAAGTGTTGATCCCACACCCTTTCACCTTTCAGAATTCGGGAGTTGTTGTGTGTTGTTGTTTGGCAGTTGAAATCTCGAAACCCCGAATCCCAAAATCTCGAAATGTGGGACCCACTTTTCCTTTTTTGCATTTTTGAAAGTTTGTCATGTTGATATTTGGGCACTGGAACTTGCGAAGTTTCGAACCCCAAAATCCTGAAATACGGGCCTCACCTTTTTTTTCTTTCGCATTTTGGAAGTTTGTTCATGTTGATGTTTGGACACTGGAACTCGCGAAGTTTCGAACCTCGAAATCTCGAAATGCGGGACCCACCTTTCCTTTTTCGCATTTTTGGGAGTTTGCTTATGTTGACGTTTGGACACCAGAACTCACGAAGTTCCAAACCCCAAAACCCCAAAATGTGAGTCCTACCTTTCCCTTTTCGCATTTCGGGAGTTGTTGTGTGTGTTGATGTGTGGCTTTTGTACTCACGAAACCCCAAAATCCCGAAGTGTTGGCCCACAGTCTTTCTGTATTCCGGATTCCGGTAAACAGCGGGGTCCTTCGTTTTGTTAGGCATTTGTGATCACCGAAACCCGATTAACCTCTGTTTCTTCACAAAGTTGTAGGAACATAGTAGGAATTATTGTTATAGGAACAACTCAAATACTGTAATGTATGGACTGGTAGAAAACGTTGGAGGATCTTCATCCGGGATAGAAGTATAATAATAGCAGTTCATATTATAGGTCACTGTGTACGGGGCATGACAAGTACCTACATTATTATATGGAGAGAGATATGGGTATATACTTACTTGTAGATGGAAATAAGTACAGAGGTTAATAGAGAGTTAAAGCAAATCTTCTACAGTAAAAATGATAATATCGCCTTTACACGTGCACATAATAGACAGTCAAGTTACCTATTGTTCTAGCAGTCATGAAGATCCAGACTTGCGATCACAAGCACAATGAAATGTGTAGAACTGATTACTTTGACAATTTTTTGTCGAAGTAAACTAGATTGGTGTAATGATGTCTTTATGGATCGAATTGAATCTTACCTTCTCTTAAATTCTAAGCTTAAACGAAGTTGAACCATGTCATAGAATTTTATTTTATTTTGGTAAATTTGAGGTACATTACAATTATTGTGGTGTTATTCTGGTTATATTGTTGTTCATCTGCCATTTCTAGCATTTTATTTCTGTTCTGCTACTTTTTATATCTAGAATATTACAGTCAAAACAATAAATCTCTGTTATTGCATAAATATGGAAAATTTTGTGTTAGATTTGGACATATGCATTATAAAAAGAACATGAAATTTTGTAGGAAAGTAGAGGAAGTTTTCCATTATAACACATTCAAATTTAAGAGTTTAAACCCAAGTGATGAGAGCACACTACTCAAAATACTAGACCTCTCTCACTATTGAAAATCATGAAATTTGTGGAATAAAACCAAAACAAAACTTAAAATATTTTTATGTGTGTAGTGTTGCCAAAACCCTAAGGATGCTCTTACATCAGTCTGTCTTATTTAGAAAATTTTGAGTGTCTTGCTCAAAAGCTCATTGATAAAATGGCAACTGTTGAATATCTTTATTTTTTCTTCATTCCCAGCTAGACTCTGTACCACTCATCCTTCTTTTCTATTTTGCATCCTTCTACCTCTTTGTAATACACACCTATGCAATCTACCAATGTATGTAATCTATTACACGTACGCTTAATTTTTCAATCATCTTTCCCTAGTTTATCTTCTTCATCATCATCATCTCTTCTACCGGTTGTTGCAACTTATCCATCTTCACCAGTTGCTGCAAATCTCATCCATTCAAGCTCACTGCCTCAAGCTATTATCTCAATGGTGGTTACTTCCTATCCATCCTCCCTATTATATGTCATTATGACTATATCAACAAAATCCATCAATTCTTTTTGCTCAAGTATTCCATACTCCTCTTCTTTGTTGCAACCACACCTTTACTATTGTAATTGTTGCTAAACCCACTCTACATATCTACTTGTTGCACTTCTTCATCTTATCTGCACTCTAGCATCATCTCTTCTTGTTGCAAATGTTGCTCCAACATGAATACATCCGGTGTTCCTTTATCTTCTGGATTTCTCTACCATTGTGTTGCACTACTACTCTACATCTTCACGTCGTCATCTTCTTCAATTTAGAAACATGCATGTTGAATTTTCTTTTCGGTGTTCTCCTCTATCTTTTGTTTTGGTGCACCTCCCACTACAATGAAGCAAAATCAACACACAAAATTATGTGAATAATGCATTCCATTATACACCTCATGCACTAGCAATTCTCTTTCCACATCACTCTCTTCTGCAACACTATCTTCCACTGCAACATCACTCATTGCTACAACATCTCTCATTTGCAACTTTGTTGCTGCAATACCACTCTTCTACTTTTAGAAACATCATCCAATGTTGCAATAAAATCTCTGGTCTACTCATACTCTCCCTCAGGTAAACTACTACTCTATGCTACTTCTTGGGTTTGTTGCACAAACTCCTTCACCTTAGGCTTCTCCTTGCAATCTTCTACAACAAATCCTTCTTCATTCTCCTTTGGAATACTATCAACAACTTGTACTTTACAGACACTTCCCTCATCATTTTTCTCAACAACATGCACACCACTTTGACAATCAACTTGTTTTGGAACTACATTCAACAAAATTTCTTTATCCTTCTCCTCTCTATACTTTCTCTTCATTAACAACTTCTCAATTTCCAAGGTTAATTGAAAAGCCTTGTCTATGGATGAAACCTTTTTCACACATGCCTTCTTCTTAATGAATAATTTAAGACCATTCATAAACTTCATGGTTTCTTCTTCATTGTTATTTATCAGACTAGCTTTCATGGCCACTTCACAAAATTCATCAAAATATTCTTCTACACAACTCTATCTTTTTCCTTTAATTTCTCTATCTTTTCTATATTTTTGAATGATGGTGAGAGTTTGCAAACTTATCTTGAAATCCGGTGACCATCTTCTCTAAGTTCTGGATCTTACTTTGCCCCTCCAATTCCTGTCCATCTTTAGTTGTTTCCATGAATCATATGCATATCTTCTCAATCTCCTAGGCACAATCTTCACTCCTCGTGAGTCTTTAATCTCATTGCGCTCAAAACACTAGTGCATTCCTTCAATCCACTCCATCAACTATTCTTGATCTGCACCTCCAGAAATCTCTGGGATCTCCAACTTCATTTGGTGTCATTGCACATCCTCCTCTTCATCTTCATCACTCTTCTAGATCACATTCGATGTGATCCCCCCTCTTATGAGCCAATTCAAAGGCATCTATCCCCTTCATAATCTTCATCATGAATCCTTTAAATTTTGTTACAACGTTTTCATCACTTATTTTGTTGTCTCTTCCTTGACATCTCATAGGTAATTCACTTCTTTCTACCATGTTGTCTTCTTTAGAATGTCCATTCTTTGCAATACTATGTTTTTATTTTTTTCCTTATGTACACTGCCTCATTGGGAGTTCTATTTCCTTGATCTTCCTCTCTTTCTTATGCAACCTGACTCACTTTGCATTTTGTCTATATCATTTTCCTTTTTTTCTTAGCAATAATCTTGAAGTCTTTTCCCACATCTCTGCAACTCATGATCGAAATATACTATCACTCCTCTTTTCAAGACAATTATACTTAGCAGTTCACTCGTTGATGGACCTATCTGCAACACTTAAGAGTCTTCCACACTGAGGATTCTTCATTCTTTGATACCAATTGATGTATAACTCTAGGGTCGACAATCAAAATCACACAATGGAAGCACTCACAACTTACATACACCAAAGATTTTGTAATGCATTAAATTCAAAAAAAGATTAGTCCCTGCCCGGGGACTATTAGTAATCAATTTTTAAGTCTATGCGCGTTAACCAATGTAAATGAAACAATTTAATCAAAGTTTTTAACACTACACTTTTTCTCTACCCTACTAATAAAAAATCTACAACATATTTTTATTGAGCTTTTTCTCTACCAATCAAAAGTCTACAACATTTTTTTATTTCCAATAGGAAAATTTGAGGCCTTATTTGGCCTCATTTGATGCATATAGTCGCATTGTCTGAAAAACTTTGATTAAAACACATCATGGCCGAGTAAATTTTTAAGAAGTGCTAGACATAGGTCTAGCATTACTTCCCTAGCATTAAATGTTATATTGTTATGATATGTGTTCTAATTAATAATAGTGTGAAGCTAGAGTATGCT
>ML801504.1:218351-233097 GCA_009831015.1 Picea engelmannii | reverse complement strand
ACCATTGTTTCATTCAGGGTGGATGCACTTTGTGCATATGGTTGAATCAGATTTGCAGTTCTGAGTGTAAGGGGAAACATCCTATTCTGAGTCATGTGGATTTCAGAAATCAATTTTCTGCTGGGGGTTTTGTCATATATCTTGCAAGATGATCCCTCAAAGAGTACCTTATAGCCATGTTCAATGAGTTGTCCTACACTTAGTAGATTATGTTTCAGATCTGGAACATGATAGACATTGTTTATGTCTTTCTTTTCATTTTGTTTAGTAAGAATAGGTACAGTTCCTTTGCCTTGAACTTTGACTAAGGAATCATTTCCAAGTGTAATATCAGATGAGATTGAAGAATCAATGCATGAAAGTAAATCTTTGTTACCTGTCATGTGATTGCTGCATCCACTGTCCAGCAACCAAAGATCTTTGAGTTGTTCTTCAGACTTGTGACATGAGAGAAACATACCTTTTGAGGTTTCTCCCGTATAATTTGACACATGTGCTATGCCTGAGAGTTGATATGCTTGCTTCTTCCTGCACTCAGATTCATAGTGCCCATACTTTTTGCAGTAATAGCATTGTATGCTTGATTTGTCATTTGATCTTCTCCCTCTGCCTCTTTGAGGCTGAAAATTCTGATTCTGGTGTTGTTGTCTGTGACCTTGGAAATTTTGATGATGGATTTGTTGTCTGTTACCTCCATTCGAATGTTGGTCACTTGTAGTACTCCCTCGTCCTTGGTGACCTCTGCCTCTTCCTCTGCTGAAGGAGAATTGAGTTTTGAAGGCATTGGCGATTGACTCATCTGTGAAATGCAGTCTGGTCTCATGTGTCACCAGGGAACCAGTCAGTTCATATGTTGAAAAACGTGACAGATCCTTGGATTCAAGGATTGTTGTAACAACCATTTCGAATTTCTTTGGTAAACTTCTGAGGACTTTCTCAACTATGTGTTGATCAATGATAGCTTCACCAGTCAATCTGATCTGATTCGCGATTCCCATGACTCTGGTCATAAACTGATCCACATTTTCAGACTATGTCATTCTTAAAGTCTCGAATTGTGTCCTCAAGGTCTGCAGTTTGATTGTTTTGACCCTGTCATTTCCTTGGTAGGCTGATTTAGGGATGTCCCAGGCCTGTTTTGAAGTACCAGCACCTGTGATTTTTGAGAAAATCGAATCATCCACAGAATTTTGAATCCAGAATTTAGCTTTATTTTCTCTGTTCCTCTGAGTTGCCTGAGCAATTCTCTATGGTTTGTCATGGTGGCAAGGTCTGCTGGATCTGGCTCCACATATCCAAGATCCACTGGATCCCAACACTCTTGTGCTTGCAAGAACGATCTCATTCGAAGAGACCAGAACTCATAGTTCTTTCCAAGAAGAATCAGACCCTGAGTCAGTCCTAAATTGCTAGACGTCGCCATATTTAAAGAATTTGAACAAAACAGAAAATAAATGTTTGGTTAGTTTCGTATTTACATGTCTCTTGCGCTTAAACCAGGTCTGTTAATTTCTTGCAGTGACTTCGGAACTCTGCGATTCAAGATTTCGCGAGTTTTGACTTCGCAAGTTTTGGCTTCGCGATTTTGACTTTGGGACTTCGTTATACGAGTCCTCCGAACTCTTGTCTCTCCAACTTCCTATTTTTGAAACGCCAAAGAGAGTTTAATGACCTTGGATTGGCCTTAAGTCTCCGTTCAATTTGACCACACGCCTAAAATGTTAAAGAGCTAACAGCTTTTCGCGATTCGGAGAATAGTGATGCCTTTGTCGGTTCTTTGTCCCTCAATTTGCCGAAATCCAAAATATCTTGGTGCTTATTCAAATGCCTTTTCAAGATTTCGCATTTCAGGACTTCATGATGTGAAGTGGCCCGGTCCTCTGTCTGTGGGATCCCCGGTATGTCAAAACGCTGAAAATATCCCTACTCTTATTCTTCCAGACGTTTTTCGGGGTTTCGCGATTCTAGACTTCCTGTTTCCCGATGTCAAGAGTCCTTGACCCTTCGTCCTTCCGATCTTTGAAATGTCGATTTGCCGAAATGGCTTTAACAACAATTATCCCTAAGGCTATACCTCCGGTCCATGTGACCGCTTTCCATATGACCGCAGTCCTATTTCGGGGTTTTATGACGCAAAGCGCCCGACCTCCTGTCCTCTGGACTCCCGAAATCCCGATTCCCGAAAAGTCGATATTTCTATGCCCCGGCTTCTTCCTTCTTTCGCTATTTTGGAGTTTCCAATTCTGAAATGCTTGTCTCTCTTGGTCTTCAGGATTCTCGAAATGTCGAATTCCGGTATCCCGAAATTTCTTTACCCGGTCTTCTCTTTTCGTGCTTTCAGGACTTCAAATGCTGAAATGCATAGCCTTGTCTTCGGAACTCCCGGTATGCGAAGTGTCGAAATTTGCCTTTGGACAATCAACGATCCAGATCCTCTTATGATCTGACAGTCCAGATCCTTTCGGGATTTCGCGGATCGGTATTTCGCGACTTTTGATTTCTCGTCACATTGTTCTCCAAACTGCGAACTCCGAAATGCTGAGATTTGATGGCGTAAGGAGCTGCTGCCACCTGTCCTCTGAGATGGATGACTCACGATTGTTTCAGGATTTCACGGGTTACGAAGTCGATAGACTCCACTTCCTTCTACTGAGAGGAGGTTTAAACCTCGCGCACCTTTCCTGGATCCGTCGGCTTACGGACCTTGGTGCTAGATCGGACGGTTCAGATCTTTCTTCCTTTGCTTTGATCCAGCAGCTCTCAGGCCACCGCACTCCAGATCCAACGGTCTGGATTCCTTCGGGATTTCACGGACCGGAAGTTTGCAACGCAGAGACTCCACGACCCCTTACTACTCCAAGTCCCGAATTCCGAAATGCCGAAATTCCGAAATGCACTTTCTCACGTATCCGACGGCTATCGGTCCTCTGCGCAAAATCCAACGGCTGTAATTCTTTCGCCTTTTTTGCGCTCTCCTCGTCCTTTCTGAACTGGATTTTCGCCTTCGATCTGTTCGCAGGACGGATCTTACGGCTGTGATTGCTCGTTCTTGGTTGTTTTCGCGAATTCTTTGTTGTTCTTGCAAAGAGTTTCTCCTGGGGAAAGAAATTCGTGAATATTTCACGAAATGAAAGAATTTTATGAATTCTTTGAATGTTTCTACCCTCAGTAACTATCTTTCATGAAACTTGAACGAATTTCCTTGAATTCTTCAAACGTTTCTGCCTTCTGAAGCAATCTTTCATGAATCTTTGACGAGTCTGTAAAGTGTTCACAAATATTTACTCTTTCTCCTTCTGCAGTCCATGCTTCCTCGATCTTTTAAGCGTATAGTGCTCTGCTTCCTCGTGTGAGCTTCCTACGACGATCTTTTGAGCGGATGGCAGACAACTCTCCAAGCCTTGTGAAAAATATGTGTCTTGTGCTCTGGATGTCGATTTAAGTTATGTGTTGTGAGGATCATGTTGCGCTCCAACCTGTGTGAAGAGGCTTACTGTTGTTGCTCTGATACCATGATAAATTGTGAAGCAAGAAATGCAGAGAGAAAGAATAGAATAGAAATAGTATTCAGTATATTGAGAATGTAAGGAGAAAGTATAATGAGAAGAGTTAATGAAGAAGTACTTTGCAAAAGGAAAATAGCTGAGCTAAATAGGCTCAAGCAAATCAAGAAAAGAAAGTACAGCTGGCAGTGTACAGGCAGCCTGTGGAGGTTACATTATATTTAACAGTTTGAAGTGTAGTCTGGGTTATTATTCATGAAAATGCTAAGAAAAGCTCACCATTGACAAAAGCATTTGAGGTTGGAGTTTTCATTCAAGCTTTAAGCATTCTACTAACAATAGAATCCTTAATTTTTTTGCATACGCTCATTTTTTTGTTGTGCTAAACTTTTATTTTCCATGTTGGTAATAGCATTGCCTATATTGTCATGGCTCCTAGGAAGAAACCCGTTGTTCATGTCAAACTTGTTGTTAAGAACCCCGAAAGCGAAAGCCTAACAGACTTGGATTTTGATATCAAGGGAAAATTTGGACCTCTTAATTGATACAACTTAGAAGAATGAATCAACACATAAAAGGACAGAGGAAATATAAATAAGCGAGCATGTGATTGACCAAACAAGCGAGCCAAACTAGAAGAAGAGTGGATTCGCAGACCTAATGGATGAAGTTGAAAAGGAAGGAAGGCAGAAGATTGTTAAGAGTGGAAAGCTCAATTCACCACCTTTAAAGAATTCAAAGCAACTTCCTTGGTCACCTTGGTCATTGCAACTAAAGTGGGAACTTCAACAAAACAAGCATAAAAGAGCAACAATGAGGAGATTCAATTCAGCGCTAGCCACTGTATTTGACTTTGGATGAGCCAATGGGTGTGGTTGGGACCTATTGTGGTCCTTGCTTGCATTTTGGGATTTTGGTGAGTTGCACTGCAAAAATGAAGGAAAAAGACAAGGGCGAGACCTTATTGTTGAAGATAATGATGAGTAGACTAAAGGTTAGCCTAATAGTTTGGGTTCACACAAGTTGCACAAGCATGTGTATATATGTGGTAAGGAGATGGCCTAGTTTGACAAATGTAACAAGGATAAATTAATACAGTTGTAATTCTACAGGGGTATTTGATTTGTGTTAAATTGCCACTATTATATGATTGGATATGCATTGAAGTCTTTATCTAATAATATGATGCCCATTTCAAATTTGATGCATGATTTTCTTCTACTTTTTACACTTCATTCAATGTATGGTATGTTGTGTTCATGGATACAATGGTTAGTAAATTTCTTGATCTCTAAATAGGTCTATCTTAGAATGCACCTTTTAGGTGATACTTTCTCTTCCAATGGATTGTTACATATCTTCCCCTACAAAACTAGTTCTAGTGATGCTAGAATAAAATTGTAGTTTATTGGTCAATGCTTGCAAACCCTAGTCTCCAAGATTATGCCAACAAACACTAGCCAAAAATAGGTGTCTAGATGGATGAAATCCACTCATCCAATAGATCAAACATCACCAAATTGCTTTTACATATCCAAGGGACATGGCTATAATTTTAGGGACATTAGCCTTATCAGAAATTGAAATAATAAAAAAATATATTTGATCACATTAGGGGTATGCTTAAAACTCCACCCTCGTGGCTACCAAACTTAACAGAACTATTTCTAGAGATAGTTTCAAGCTAAACCCAACCAACAAAGTAGCCTATAAGAGTTTCTTCTTATAAAAGTAGCATACAAACTTTATCATGTTCTGAATCTAGAATGACAATGTAGGTTTTCTTAGATTCAAGGTTATATTGTTATACACTTGAATAAGCTTTAATGTACTTTTTTACTTTTGTTCTTAGAGATAAGTTTTTTGAGCGTTGGTTAGGACTTTTATTTTAAGTGTAGAGATTTCATTTTTTTTTTAATGAAATATATATGAGTTGATCTTTTTATAACTTAATTTCTTTTTTGGTAACATTGTAGATAGAAATCTTAAGCCAGGAGAATGAATTCCTTCATAAAAAGGTTAGATGAAGTTTGAATAACTATTTTTATTAAATTTTATTTTTTATTATTGTTTTTAATTCTATTTGTAGTTTTATTTATTATTGTTATTTTATACTTAATTTATTTTCTAATATATCGTTCCCATTATGTTGATGATTAGGTTTTAACAATGGATGTAATTTTATTTGAAACTGTGCAGTTTGTTGAAGTAAAGACTCAATTGGATATAAGACCTCCAATTTATAAAAAATCAGGAACTGTGTAGTATGTTAAAGTCTAGATTTTATTAGGTTTTAATAATGGATGTAATTTTATTTGGAACTGTGTAGTTTGTTGAAGTAGAGACTCAACTGGATATAAGACCCTCAATTTGTAAAAAATCATGAACTATGTAGTACATTGAAGACTTGATTAGGTTTTAACAATAGATGTAATTTTATTTGGAAGTGTGCAGTTTGTTGAAGTAAAGACTCAACTGGATATAAGACCTCCAATTTGTAAAAAATCAAGAACTGTGTAATATGTTGATGTCTAGATTCAACTGAATATAAGGTCTTCAATTTGTAAAAAATCAACTTCATGTGAATAATCCTTATTGAAATAGTTAACAAAACTTATTGATATTTTTTAAATTCAAATATATTCTTAATTTTTTATGAATTTAATTATATTGTTTTAAAATATTATTAATTTATTATGAATTTAATTATATTAATATAACATATTAAAACAATAATACATCATTTTTAGGTCCAGTCCAATTCTCAAAAAAACTCAGAAATAAAATCATTGTAACGAATTTATGCAAGTCCTTAACCCAAATATCAAAGTATAATAAATATATTACTAGTTCATATTTAAACTTTATTCTTGAAGTTCTTTTAAGTGGAAGAAACAAACATCACTTTTTGATGTATAAAATAGTATAATTATTATTATTATTATTTTTATTATTTTTATTTGTTTTAAAATATATATAAAGATTATGTAAAATAATTTAATAATTCAAAGATATTATTGAAAGTTTAATTTTTTTTAGGTAATTTAATTTGAATTCTATTTCATATAAAATTGCAATTTTTCATTATTATCAATATTAAATATCTAATTGTGATTTTACATTGTTAAAAATTCAATGATTGTAAAGTTGTAGAAAAAAATAAAATGGAAAGAAGCTAAGCATAACTTTTATGAATAAAATAAAAATAACTTATATGAAGTTATAAGGAAATATAACTTATATGAATAAAATAAAAATGTGTAGAGGATGATTATAGTAATATTAGAATTGTGTAAAAGAATAACATCCATGTGTATGGTTTCTTTGTTTTGGAATGGATATGCTTTTGTGATTTAATAAAAAAATGAATCTAAAATGACCTTAAAATTAGATATGATTTATATAGATTTGTTGGTTCTTACATAACTTTGCTTGTAAAACCAACTAGTGAGAGGTTGGTGTAACATAGTTTGCAAAATTATAAGTCTCAATCTCTGTAAGAAAGTAGAAAATCTTGGTTGAGAATGACATGAAAGAAAATCCAAACCACCTTTAAAGTTTACATTGCTTACTTCATAATGCAAGTAGCATGTCTCCCTCGCCCCCTACCTGCTCCTAGTACTTTGCTCGAGCCTCTTGGCCATGGACATTGGTGGGGAAATCCCATTTGGATCACCTTCCTTTTTTTATCAATGCCCTCACCTTTCATCCCATGCTCTTGTAAAGCTCTTACATCTTAGGTTGCGAAGAAAGTCATTGTCGCTTTAGATGTGAAACTCCCCCCTATTGATTTGTGTCTCAAATCCCTCACCTTGATTGAGCACACCTTTATTAGGCAATTCACTAGATTATGGCCCTCTCCTTGGGTTATCGATCAATGGGTGTAGATGAAATGTATAGCTCTAGTTAAATGTAAATTCATATTTTCTTTGTGSTAGAGGCTTTTATAATTACTTGTTTGAACTCAAAGAATATAGAGACCTGATTTTTCACAATGGACCCTACTTCACGGACTTAGGGGAATATATCTAACCCACTAGACATTGGATTTTGACCCAAAAGTGGGACCCCCTCCCTCATTTGTCCCTTCATTATTGGAGTGATGAATCAAAGGAGGCCAAATAAAATGTTGAGGGGAAGTATATTGACAAATCTGATTTAAAAAGGGGTATGTTTGGATGTGCTTGGATTTGTTTTGAAGTAAGATCTAGAAAAGGGTCGTTCTAAAGTCATCAATCTCACCCTAGATAAATGGATGCATCCCTAGTATCCTAATTATGAGATATTTCCCTTTAAATGCAAGTCATGCCATGAAGACAACCACTTCATGAAAGATTCAAAGGCCACATCCCCATTGGAACCTCCTCTAGAACGTTCAAATCAATGAAAACAAGTTAAGCGACCCTTTGGTTCTAAACATCTATCGTCTTCTAATTCTATAGCTTAGAAATTGAAAAATCCTGCTAGCTCCAACCATTTCTCAATGTTCACAACCCTTAAGCAGGTTGGCCCTCATGTTTGTGCACCTCCTCTCCCCTTGTCCTCTACTTATCCGTTGAATCCCACCACTTGTCAATCCTTAGCTCCCTAGCCTCGTACTTTTGGTTCTTAGCCTATTCAATCCTTCCCCTCCTTCATCCTCTCCCTTGATTCCCTATTGAACCCATCTCTTTGAACCCTAGAGTCGTCCCCTCCCCTTCTTCTTCCATCTCTTACTCTTTCCCAAAGTGGTGTTTTGACTAAAAAGAAAGCTCAACAATAAGAGTATGGAAATGATGAGGAGATAAAAAATGTGTGGCAAACAAAGAAAATAACTTTGGATTATAGTAGACTTTCGAAAATGCTTTGGCAGCCATGTCAAACCTTAAACGAGTAAGCAATAAAAGTGGTCTCCTAGAATTGTAGGGAAATGGATGGTGGTGTAAAACTAAAAGCAATCATGAGTTTAATCAAATTCAAGCTCCCAGACATAGTAGATGTTCTAACTAGCTACCAAGGTTTGGAAATGAAATACAAGAATAGTGATAAGTGTGAGAGGTGCCTCTCGAGGCACTTGTACATTGTAGGATTGTTTTGTGATAGATCTGTAACATTCTCATGTCACCCAACATTGGGCTTTCACTCTAGTCTATAAAAATCAACCGACCTTGCATATTCAACTCTTCAACATTGATACTCTAGTTGACTTCCGTGAAAAACAGGATTGTTGGGCTTCTTTAAGAGACTTTGGAGACCCTTTCCCAGCTTCATGCAGAATTCTTGCCGGTGACTTAAACATGGTTCTCTCTATCTGAAAAGAAAAACAACTCTTTTGTTAAAGACCCTTTTCGTGAAGTTGTAGACGACTTTCTCTCAGATTGAGGTCCTTTCAATCCTAGGACAGATAAAGGAAAATATACTTGAACAAACTAGAGATTTGGCCTTGGTCATATTCTAGGATTAGATTGATTTCTTCTTCAAGGTTCCTTTTGTTGGAAACTCTCCATATATCCTCTTCCATCCTATGTGGCCACATCTATAATCGTACACCAATCCTCCTCGACCTTCTCCTAGATATCGATTATGGACCGATTCCCTTTTTCTTCAATCGTCTATGGTTCAATGACCCTGAGTTCATGGTTATAATTGAAGAAGCATGGTGTCTTCCTATTTAAGGATACCAGTATGAGAATCAAAACTAAGAGCCATTAAACTGAAATTTAGGGCGTGGGCTAAACTATGCCTCAGCTCCCTGCATGAAGAGGGAGTGATTGCAACCCCAATTAGAAGACCTGCAATTAACAATGGAAGATCATGAAATCACCCAACTCTACAGTCCGAAGAGACAGAGATTGTAGGAAAGTAATGCATCTCTTATTGCAAAGAATAACACTAGAGGTTGAAGTAGAGGAGCTTGTGGGTGAAGGCAAGTGACAACAACACACGCTTTTTTCATAAGCAAGCTCAGGATGATCAACTTTGGACTCACATTCAAGAAATTACTCTTGCATACGAAGAAAGAGTCATGTAATACGAAGCCTCCAATAAGCATCCCATGATCATTTCAAAACTTTTTATTTGAAGGAAGATCCGCCTATGGATGAATCTACCCAAGAGATGCTCCAAGAAATCCCAAGTCTAATGACAACACAGGAGAATCAGGGCCTTAATCGTCATATGGAAGAGGAAGAAGTCATTCCGGCCATATGGGAGCTAGGCTCAGATAAGGCGTTGGGGCTGGATGGTCTCACTCTATGTTTATATAGAGCTTGCTAGCACATCATTAAAGGAATCTCGTTTGAAACCAATGCTAGAAGGTGATATCAATTCCTCTGTTTTGGCTTTTGATCCAAAACGAAAACAGTCCGATTTCATTTGCTAGGTTCATGCCAATATCTCTTTGTAACGCTTCTTAAAAAATGTTGAAAAAATCTTTGGCAACAAATTGATCAATTCCCTGCCCAAACCTATCTCAAAGAATCAAGGGGGTTTTGTTCTCTAGTAACATATTTGTAACAGTATAATAGAGTGTAGGAGGTCATTTGTTCCAGTTGGAGCAAGAATGAGAAAAGCATCCTTAGTTGAATGGGAAAAACACAAAAGATTTTTCAAGTTTTTTGTCGAGCTTCAGGATTGGTCATAAACATCCAAAAATCCACTCTCTTGTACGCAGATGTTGACCCTGGATCCCTTCAAAGATTAAATGATGCTCTTGGTTATCCTTGTAAAGATCTCAGTTCAGGTTTCAAATATTTGGGATACCTTCTGAAAGCAAGGAGCTACAAAGCTATGGATTGGAAATGGTTAGTAGACAGGTATGAGTCAAGGATCAATCTCTGGTGTAACAAATGACTCACCCTGGGTGATCGTTTAGTTCTTATAAAAGCAGTGCTCGAAAGTCTACCAGTTTATTGGCTGACTCTTGCCCATATTTATATCTCTGTGTTGAATGTTTTGCACATAATGAGTTATGATTTCCTATGGTCCGGGAGTAAATCAAAAAAGAGCTACCATCTTTGTAACTAGCAAGCTTTAGCAAAACCCAAACAACTTGGACATTGGGGAATTCGAAATATTTTTGTCTTCTATAGAGCCTTAGCAACGAACACTTTGTGGCGTGCCTTGTTGAAGTCGAGCATTTGGCACTGGGTAATCAAAGAAAAGTATTTTCCTCATGTCCTTGTGGTCTCGTGGTTGCGGTCGGTAGAGGGGTTTACTTCTTTTGGCTCACAGTTGTGGAAAAACATCTTAAACACCTTACCAGTCATCCTCCATTGGTTAGCGTGGATTCCTGGATCGGGGAAAGCGATCATAATTGGGAGAGATACCATTATTAGAATGGAACGCGCCTCCATACTATCGGGGGATTCGATTAGTGAATTAAACAGGAAACACATCATTTTCTTTATCAAGCAAGTTTCCCTCTCTCTTTTACCCTGTTGGGACAGAATTGGGTTAATAGCATCGAGCTGGGACTGGGGGGATCTTGGCTGTGAGTGGGAAAGTTATAGAAACCATGTTTTGAATGTAGGCATTGTCCTAAATGAAAAGAATGACGAGCTTATCTGGTTAGATGATGATGATGATGATGATTAATGTCCACTAAGACCGAATTGGTCTATCGGACCTTAAGAGGGTAAGTGATTACTTGTGATTCTTTAGAATTTTGTTTCTGTGCTTGAAAATAATTAAGAGAAGATTTCCAAGATCACTATGCTTTTGTTGAGTTAAGATGTTATTTCTCCGTGAGAAATGTTTACACTACTCTTTCAAAAAGGTTTTGGTCGGAAAAGGTTATAGGATGGAGAAAGCAATTGTGGAAGTGGAATTGTCCTTTAAAACTTAAACTATTTATTTGGCTCTTATTGGAGGACAAGATTCTTACTTGGAAAAATCTTCAGAGAAGGGGTTGGTCTGTGCCTGGGTTATGTTATATGTGTAGAAAAAAAGAAGAGTCGAGCCAGCATCTATTTGTTAGTTGCCCGTTCACAGTGTTAATTTGGGAGAGAGTTAAAATGAGCCTAAAATTGGCTATTGGATGGAATGGAGTTTCTGTAAATGAATGCTTTCAAAACTGGGCTCTTCAAAACTATTCTCTTAGAGAGCTAGCTGCTTACATATGATGGTTTATTTAGAAGGATAGGAACAAGAAAAGTTTTGAAGACAGACCACCATCGATGAATATAATCTTTTTTTCTGCTACATGATCTGTGAGCTCGCCACATATCAAAATTCTAGTCTCTTCAAAAAGACTTTCAACTTTCCTTCTTCCCACAGACAAAGCTCATGCTTGGTTTGATGGGGCCTCTCAACTCAATGGCGATCTGTGTGGAGCAAGAGGAATTCTCAAAATAAGTGATCTTGTTGAATACCGATGGACTTTAAATTCTATCTTAGGGACCAATTCAAAGGCGGAACTTATGGGAGCTTGGGCATCCATTATCCTAGCCAAAAGTCTTGGTATTCACGATTTGCATGTGATGGGGGACTCATTGACTGTTATAAATTGGCTTAATGGTAATGGCATATTACAGGTGGCTAATATTGAGGGATGGAAAAATAGAATTTGTGACTTGATTCCTTTTTTCAGGTCTAGCACTTTCGCTCATATTTAGAGAGAGAGATATGGAGGTTGATGGATTGTCAAAGAAGGCTTTATATACGTCCGGGGGTCATATCGCCTACAGTCAATGGAATGAAGGTCATGAGGGACCTATCATCTTTTTAAAGTTGTAACTTATTTTGTTTCTTCTCTTGTTTTGAGCATGGATTTTAATTTATGGTTGCGGATTTTCTACGAATATGAAGTGTTTTGTAATTTTGGTTGGAACCAAGTGGGACATAAAACTAGTTATGCTTGGTTTTCTAGTCTGTGATGAGAACCAATGTAAAATGATTATATTATTATAAATATAATTTGCAATTTTCTCTGGAAAAAAAAGAAGGAAAGATAAATAGTTCTAAATATAGTATCTATGGTTACAATACCAATATGCAAACCCTTCAAGAAATCACAAATCACTCGGACGCTAGAATTCACCTTAGTTTGTAATTAGTTCTCTTTCAAATATTTGGGGTCCTTATAGCCCTCCAACAACCAAAGGTAGAAGACTAAATGACAATCTTGTAGAAAATAAAATCCAAAATGGTGTAACACGAATCTGAATGGTTCAATCTGATTGAACAAGTGGTGCTAATAGATTGTATTATGTCAATATTCTCGATATATCAAGAGTCTTCCCTCTTTGTGCCATTGGGAATTCAAAGCAACTTCTTTGATCATTGCAACAGAAGTGGGAACTTCAACAAAACAAGCATAAAAGAGCAACAATGAGGATCATTGCAACCGAAGTGGGAACTTCAACAAAACAAGCATAAAAGAGCAACAATGAGGAGATGCAATTTGTTATCTGGGACCAATTGTGGTTCTTGCTTGCATTTTGGGGTTTTGATGGATTGCACTGCAAAAATTAGGAAAAAGAAAAGGGCTAGACCTTATTGTTGGAAACAATGATGAGTAGACTAAAGGTTAGTTTAATAGTTTGGGTTCACACAAGTTGCACAAGCATGTGTATATATGTGGTGAGGAGATGGCCTAGTTTAAGGATACATTAATACAATTGTAACTCTACTTGGGTATTTGATTTGTGCTGAATTGTGATTGTTGCATGATTGGATATGCATTGAAGTCTTTATCTAATAATATGATGCCCATTTCAAATTTGAGCTTTCATATGGATTAATGACATCATGATGCATAATCTTCTTTTGCTTTCTACACTTCATTCAATGTTTGATATGTTGTGTTCATGGATAAGATGGTTAGTAAATTTCTTGATCTCTAAATAGGTTTATCTTAGAATGCATCTTTTTTGTGGTATTTTCACTTCCAATGGATTGCTACCTATCTTCGCCTACAAAACTAGTTCGGGTGATGCTAGAATAAAATTGTAGTTTATTGGTCAATGCTTGCAAACCCTAGTCTCCAATATTATGCCAACAAACACTAGCCACAATGGACAATAAAAATAGGTGTCTAGATATATGAAATCCACTCATCCAATAGATCAAATAACACCAAATTGCTTTTACATATCAAAAGGACATGGTTATAATTTCATCTTAGAAATTGAAATAATAAACAAATCTCTTTGGTCACATTAGGGTATGCTTAAAACTCCACCCATGTGGCCACCAAACTTATCGAACCTATTTCTAGAGGTAGTTTCAAGTGAGACCCAACCAACAAAGTAGCATATAAGAGTTTCTTCTGATAAAGGTACCATACAAACTTTATCATGTTCTGAATCTACAATGACAATGTAGGTTTTCTTAGATTTAAGGTTATATTGTTATACACTTTAATGTATTTTTCTACTTTTGTTCTTAGAGATAATTTTTTTGAGTGTTGGTTAGGACTTTAATTTTACCAATAGAGATTTCAATTTTTTTAGATGAAATATATTTGAGTTTATCTTTTTATAACTTAATTTTTGTTTTGGTAACATTGTAGGTAGGAATCTTAAGTGAGGAGAATAAATTCCTTCTTAAAAAGGTTTGATGAAGTTTAATAACTATTTTTATTAAATTTCAATTTTTATTATTTTTATTAAATTTCATTTTTTATTATTGTTTTTAATTTTATATGTAGTGTTTTTTTTATCATGTAGTGTTCTCATTATGTGGATGATTAGGTTTTAACCATGAATGTAATTTTATTTAGAACTGTGCACTATATTGAAGTAAAGACTTAACTGGATATAAGACCTTCAATTTGTTAAAAAAAGGAATTTGTAAAAAATTAGGAACTGTGTAATATGTTGACGTCTAGACTCAATTGGATTCCAATTTGTAAAAAATCAGGAACTGTGTAGTATGTTGAAGTGTAGATTCAACTAAATATAAGATTTTCAATTTGTAAAAAAATCAACCTAGTGTGAATAATCTTTATTGAAGTAATTAACAAAGCTTATTGGTATTTTTTAAATTCAAAATATTTTTAGTTTATTATGAATTTAGTTATATGGTTTTAGAATATTATTAATTTATTATGAATTTAATTGATGATGATGATGATGATGATGATTAACGTCCACTAAGACCTAGTTGGTCTATCGGACCCAGGGATGATTTTAAGGATGGAAATTTATTTTAAAATGTAGAAACCTTGGCGAATCTTACTAATCCTTCATATGCCAACTATAAATGTTTGGTGATATTTTTGTAAAAATATTCAAATTTCCAAGGATTTTATATAGTTTTTA
>ML801504.1:191837-217965 GCA_009831015.1 Picea engelmannii | reverse complement strand
TACAGCCCTAGACTTCACATCCATAAAGAATAACAGGTGTAACAAGAGTCTCAAAGAGGAGTTTATTCTTATCCCAACTCCAAAGATCAGTTGATTTACAATTGTTTTCAAGCCCATAATAAGCTTTCCATCCCCCAATAATCATTTTCTCAAAGCTATAATTCCAATTGAGCTTGTGGTGAATATCAATTCCAAGTTGTTGTTGTCATATACAAAGGTATCATAAGGGATCTTATTGGATTTAATAATCATGACCTTAGTCTTATCAATATTAATAGTCATACCCATATTGGAGCAAAAGTCCTTGAGGATTCTTAGTTGGTTTTCAAGCTCATGGGGACTCCTTGCCATAAGAACGATATCATCGGCATAAAGAAGAAGATTGATGACTATACCAGTGAGAGTAGGGCCGACACAACCTGCTTTTTCCAAGCATTCTTCTAACTTATCAATCTATATGCCAAAAAGGGTAGGGGACAAGGGATAACCTTGTTTGACTCCGATATTGCAGTTAATCTCTTTTGACCAGCCCTCAATGTTTTTAAACTTAGCAATAATGTTCTCATACATCCATATTGCAGCAGCCCTCAACTCGAGAGACTTTTATCTCTTCCAAAGGTTTTTCCTAGGAACCATGTCAAAAGATTTTCTAAAGTCAACAAAACAACAAAAAAGATTGGTTTTAGTATTGCGGAACTCCTCTGCAATGATCCTAAAGGTAACAAGATGGTCCATAGTTGAATGATATCTCCTAAACCCGGCCTGGTCTTTAGCTCTTTTACCATGACTTTCTAGCCAAATGCTAATCTTATTTTCCAAAATAATTCCATAAAGCTTGGCTAAAATTAGGCTAATCATAATGGTCCTATAATTAGAGGGAATGTTTTTATCCCCATTTTTAAAAATAGGAACAATGAGGATTTGCGTCCAGGGTTTAGGGAAGCCCTACTTGATTGCTAAGTTGAAGAGTGTGTGTATGTGAGGGATAAGGATTGGCCCTCTGATTTTAAAAATTTCATCTTGGTAGCCTTCAATGTCCTTAGCTTTCCCATTTGCGAGCTGCATAACCCCGAACTCTATGTCATCTAAAGAAAAAATTTCTTCATTTGTAGGGACAATAGGAATGGTGTCCATGGAATTAGGGAACTCGTAAAGATTTTTAGGGTAGGAATTCCAGTCTGTTAAGGGAATCCTATTATTTTCTTTAGTATTGCGTTTTAAAATTTGGCTCCATAACTTCTTAGGATCCAACTTGTATAGTTGTGAAAGTTACTCTTGCCTTTTATTGATATAATATCTTTTTTTCCTTTTAATTAGGGCTTTGTACATATTGATCTTATCGAGTTTTAAGGGCTCATTAGAAGCATCCCTAATGGCTTTCTTAGCAATTTTACATTCTTTATCATACCAAGGGTTGGTTTTTCTATTATTCTTTTTATGGGACACCTCGAAAGAGAACTTGTTAATAGAAGTGGAAAGGGTAGTTGTAAAATTATGATAGAGTTCTTCAATGTTGTCCTTGTAAGTTAGGAGGTTTAATTTACTATTTAAATCCTTTAAGAAAATGCCAACTTTACTTTTGTCAAAGCGCAAATTCCTTTGATTATCAAAATTCTCTTCAATGGTGCTCCTATGCATGGAGAATTTTAGAGTTAGGGTTAAAGGTTTATGATCAGAGTCAAGCTCATGGTAATTTAAAAGGTCAAAAGTTGTTATTTGGTTGGAAACGGGGATATCATATATCACATAATCTACAACACTACTACCTAGCCAAATACAAGTCATTTGGTTGGAGTTTGGCCACTTCATTACTCCATTGAAAATTATTAGGTCTTGAGAGCTGCAGAGCTTGACCAACTCAGTACCAAACAAATTCTCAATTAGGTCTTCAGAGCTTCTTATGTAGCTATTAGATAAAACAAGGTCCTCATCTAGCCATAAAGGATTATGGTTGGAGTCATAACTTAAAAGAGTAGCTTGTTTAGTTGCAGTCCTAGCATTATAGTCTCCTAACAGGAGGATATTACCTTCATTTTTCAAATTATAAATATCTTGTTCTAAATTATTATAGGGACAATTTTTATCTAGGTTATTTTCTTATAAAAAGTAGAATTAATAAGTGCAAAATAACAAATTGCTATATACATCTTCTTAGCATTGGTGTCTGAAATTTCTATCCAAATGTATTGATTAAGAGGGACAATATTATGAAGTTGAATGTGAGGAGAAATGTTTTTTCTAATATAACAAGCTATGTCTCATATCCCTCTACAATGGGATTTTTTGTTCCATGCTGACCACAAGACAAATCCTTCCATGTTAGGGACCTTAGACTCTTCATGCTCCCAAGTTTCATCTAGACATATAATATCAATATCACTCGGGATCCAACTTATCATAGGGCCTTTACGCCATGGAAAGCCACGACAATTCCAAAAAAGGATCCCAAGTGTCCAAAATTCCTATTTATTATTATCCTTTTGGTCTCTATCCCTAACAATAGCTTTTCGATTTCTAATTATTGCCCATTTTCCTTCTTTCCTAGCTTCTTTTACCTTTTGAACTTCCTTCCTTAATTAAGCTTGGTCTTCGGGAATAAGGTCTTTATTTATAAATATTCCTGACCCTTTTAAGCTTGGAGATTTACTAAGTATGCTATATTTATGGTCATTACAACTTACTTTGACACGGATCAACCTATCTTTGTGATCAATTATTTTTCCTAACCTCTTTGCTTCTATGAGGTAAGTTGTATCAATTTGTGATTTATTTTTAGTTCTTCTTTTACTATTGCTAGTGTATCCTCCTCTTGTTGTTCTTTTATACCAAAAATTATGAGGTTCAAGGCTCTTTCGTTACGCTTATGGTCCAATTTGATTAGCTTATTCATTTCCTCTTTGATGGGTTTGATATCCAATTTGTTTTCCATATTACTGAGGGTCAAATTGTTGGTTAGTTTTTCTTCTAGCTCTTTTATCCTATTTCTCAAGTTGTGATTTTCTTCAACCCCTCCTTTTTGGGTTGATTGTTTATGTTTTTCCATTTCTTGAATTCTATCTTTCATTGTCTGCAATTCACTCTTGATATAACATATTAAAATAATAATGCATAAAAGCGCTTTTTAGGTCGACTCTGATTCTAAAAAAACTCAGAAATAAAATCATTGCAACGAATTTATGCAAGTCCTTAACCCAAATACCACAGTGGGTCTTCCACCATAATCAGTTTCCATATCTTGTATAATAAATATACTACTAGTTCGTATTTAAACTTTATTCTTGTATTTTTTAAGTGGAAGAAACAAACATCACTTTTCAATGTACAAAATAGTATAATTACATGTTTTTTTTTGTTTTAAACCAAATAAGTATAAAGATAATCTAAAGTAATTTAATAATTCAAAGATATTAGTGAAAGTTAGTTTTTTTTTTTTAATTTAATATAAATTCTATCAGATGTAAAATTGCATTTTTCATTACTATCAATATTTAATATCTAATTGTGATTTTACATTGTTAAAAATTCCATGGTTGTAGGAAAAAAATTACAAAGAAGCTAATCATAACTTATATGAAGTTATAAGTAAGAAAATATAACTTATATAAATAAAATAAAAATGTGTAGTCGATGGTTATAGTATTATTAGAATTGTGTAAACGAGTAGCATCCATGTGTATGTTTTCTTTGTTTTGGAATGGATATGCTTTTGTGATTTAATAAAAAATTGAGTTTAAAATGACCTTACAATTAGATATGATTTATATAGATTTATTGGTTCTTACATAACTTTGTTGGTAAAATCAATGTGTGAGAGGTTGGTGTAAGATGGTTTGCAAAATTATAAGTCTCAATCTATGTAAGAAAGTAGAAAATCTTGGTTGAGAATTACATGAAAGTCACTATTGCATGAACCTCTAAAAGAGAATCCAAACCACCTTTAACGTTTACATTACTTACTTCAGAATGCAAGTAGCATGTCTCCCTCCCCCCCTACTTGCTCCTAGTACTTTTCTCGGCCCTCTTGGCCATGGACATTGGTGGGAAAATCCCATTCGGATCCCCTTCCCTTTTTATCAAGGCCCTCGCCTTTCAGTCCCATGCTCTCATAAAGCTCCTACATCCTAGGTTGCAAAGAAAGTCATTGTCGCTTTAGATGTGAAACTCCCCTTATTGATTTGTGTCTCAAAGCCCTCACCTTCACTGAGAACACCTTTATTAGGCAATTCACTAGATTATGGCCCTCTCCTTGGGTTATGGATTAATGGGTGTAGATGTAATGGATAGCTCTAGTTAAATGTAAATTCATATTTTCTTCATGGTAGAGGCTTTTATAATTACTTGTTTGAATTGAAAGAATATAGAGACTTGATTTTTCACAATGGTATCTACTTAACGAGCTTAGGGAATATATCTAACCCACTAGACATTGAATTTTGACCTAAAAGTGGGATTACCTCCCTCATTTGTCTCTTCATTATTGGAGTGATGAATCAGAGGAGGCCATAAAAAATGTTGTGGGGAAGTATATTGACAAATCATATTTAAAAAGGGGTATGTTTGGATGTGCTTGGATTTTTGTTGAAGTAGATCTGGCAAAGGGTCCTTCTAAAGTCATTAATATCAACCTAGATAAATGGATGCATCTCTAGTAGCCTAATTATGATATATTTCCCTTTAAATGCAAGTCATGCCATGAAGACAACCACTTCATGAAAGATTCAAAGGCCACATCACCATTGGAACCTCCTCTAGAACGTTCAAATCAATGGAAACAAGTTAAGCGGCCCTTTGGTTCTAAACATCTAGTGTCTTCTAATCCTATAGATTAGAAATTGAAAAATCCAACTAGCTCCAACCATTTCTCCTGTTCACGACCCTTGACCAGGTTGGCCCTCATGTTTGTGCACCTCCTCTCCCCGTGTCCTCTCCTTATTCATTGAATCCCTCACTTGCCAATCCTTAGCTCCCTAGCCTCGTACTTTTGGTTCTTAACCTATTCAATCCTTCCCCTCCTTCATCCTCTCCCTTGATTCCCTATTGATCCCATCTCTTGGAACACTAGAGTCATCCCCTCCCCTTCTTCTTCCATGTCTTACTCTTTCCCAAAGTGGTGTTTTGACTAAAAATAAAGCTCAACAACAAAAGTATGGAAATGATGAGGAGATAAAAAAATGTGTGGCAAACAAAGAAAAGTATATGGGATCATAGTCAACTTTCGAAAATGCTTTGGCAGTCATGGCAAGCCTTCAATGAGTAAGAAATAAAAGTGGTCTCCTAGAAGCAATAAAAGTGGTCTCCTATAATTGTAGGGGAATGTATGGTGGTGTAAAATTAGAAGCAACCATGATTTTAAATCAAATTCAGGCTCCCATAGTAGATGTTCTAAGTATCTACCAAGGTTTGGAAATGAAATACAAGAATAGTGATAAGTGTGAGAGGTGCCTCTCAATGCACTTGTACATTGTAGGATCGTATTTTGATAGATCCCTAGCATTATCATGTCACCCAACATTGGGCTTTCACTCTAGTCTATAAAAATCAACCGACCTTGCATATTCAACTCTTCAATATTGATGCTCTAGTTCACTTCTGTGAAAAATAAGATTGTTGGGCTTCTTTAAGAGACTTTGGAGACCCTTTCCTAGCTTCATGCAGAATTCTTGTCGATGACTTAGAAATGGTTGTCTATCTATATGAAAAGAAAAGCAACTCTTTTGTTAAAGACCCTCTTCGTGAAGTTGTAGACGACTTGCTCTCAGATTGGGGTCCTTTCAATCCTAGGATAGATAAAGGAAAACATACTTGGACAAACTAGAGATTTGGCCTTGGTCATATACTAGGATTAGATTGATTTCTTCTTCAAGGTTCCTTTTGTTGGAAAATCTCCATATAGCCTATTCCATCCTATGTGGACACATCTATAATCATACACCAATCCTCCTTGACCTTCTCCCAGATATCGATTATGGACAGATTCCCTTTTTCTTCAATCGTCTATGGTTCAATGATCCCGAGTTCATGCCTATAATTGAAGAAGCATGGTGTCTTCCTATTTAATGTTGAATGATGACAAAAAAATCATCGGTTAGGCGACGACCATTCTTCCTCGACTTGTGCAAATGATATGGATCAATTCCTCGAATGTGGCTGTTGTTGAAACAAGCAACCTTAATATAGAATTAAATTGTTGTGTAATTAATGAATTCAGTTTCTTGAAACTATGAGAGGAAGTCTATATATTCATGTATGCATACAAAGGATGAGAGAGAGAGATGTGTGGGTGAGCTATTGTAAATCTCCATGATCTGAATAATAAGACAACCAATATCTTGCTTGGTGGACATAGCCCAACGTTTGGGTGAACCACGTTAATCCTCATGTTTTATGTCTGTCATACATTTATTAATCCATTGCATATAATTTTGTTTAGTGATTGATATAACCAACAACTGGTATCAGAGCTTTGTTGGATTAGCCGCAGCCGAGGAGAATAATATCTTCGTAGGGACTATCGAACAGCGCGAGGGTCGACTAGTGGAGGGAGCGTCGTTTTCTATTCTCACCGTTGGGCTATACTTGTGAAGGGAGCGTTGATTTTTGTGCACTTATGAATGTACAAATTCTAGAAATTTAGCGCTGGGCTATACTTGTGAAGGGAGCGCCAACTCTTCCAAGCTTGGACGTGAAGGGACAAGGTGTCCATTCCATGGTATGTGGCTTTTTCAAAAGTGAATTTTTAAAAAGTATGAAAATTCAAGAGTAAGCGGATGTTTAAAGATGGATGCAATATAAAGGATATTTAATATTATTTTAAAGAGTGGAATTTTTGGTGGATTTGGTAAAAGGTTTTATTAAGATATAAATATGTTTTTTAAAAACCTTTCACCATTAATTTTGGGTTCAACCTTTAAGTATAAGGTTATTTTTCATATAAAGGGCTTGGTTTTATAAGCAGTGGTTTTTTGGAATTTTTTCTTCTGCTAATGGCGAAAACACAGAGTGCTAAGCTCGAAATCGAGAAGTTCAATGGCAAGAACAATTTCGAGATCTAGAAGTTAAAGATGCACGATCTACTCATGCAACAAGGCGTGGTGAAGGCACTTTTGGGAAAAGCAAAGAAACCCATGACCATTTCAGATGAAGAGTGGGATGAGATCGATGCGAGAGCACTGAGTGCCATATGTCTATGTTTGGCCGGTGATGTTCTATTCAACATTGTCTCGGAGAAGATAGTAGTTGGTTTGTGGATGAAGTTGGAAATCTTGTATATGACAAAATCCTTAACGATCAACATCTTCCTGAAAAAACAATTGTACAGTTTGTGCATGAAGGAAGGTATGAAAATCATTTATCATTTAAATACTTTTAATACTCTTTTAGTCTAGTTGACTAGCATGGGAGTGAAATTTGAATCTGAAGATAAGGTGATTACATTATTATGTTCTTTGCCTGAGTCATGGGATCACTTTTTTACCTCTATTAGTTTCAGTTCAACATAAAGTATTGAGTTTGATGTTATTGTTGGAGCTTTATTGTCTGAGGAAACAAGGAAGAAATCCAATTTTGAAACCTCTACATCTGAGGCGATGGTGGTCAAAGGAAGACCTAAGGAAATAGGACATATTCATAGGGATTTCTCTTGGTCAAAGTCGAAGGGAAAGAAGAGCAAGCTTAAGTGTTGGTTTTGTGGCAAATATGGACACTTGAAGAAGGAATGTTGGAAGAGACAACAAGCCTTCAAAGAAGACCCTCCAAAAGAGATGAAGGAAGCAAATGCAATCGAAACAAGTTCAGCAACAGGTTCAGGTATGATTGATGAAGTTTTATCAATTATTATTGGTTCACGTCATGATCAACATTGGTT
Organism: Picea engelmannii; assembly: GCA_009831015.1. NCBI lineage: Eukaryota > Viridiplantae > Streptophyta > Pinopsida > Pinales > Pinaceae > Picea > Picea engelmannii. The sequence continues at coordinate 210,101 of ML801504.1, read as the reverse complement.
ATAAGATTCTGGTGCTTCAAATCACAAGTGTCTTCATAGACACTGGTTTGTTACTTACTAGTCTATAGATGATGGAATAGTTTACATGGGAAATGATATCTTGTGCAAAGTTGTGGGAATTGGTAGCATTCGAATTAAAATGTTTGATGGAACTGTTAAAATACTAATTGATGTGAGACATGTACCTGAGCTAAGGAAGAACCTAATCTCTTTGGGAGTCTTAGATACTGGAGAATATAAAAGTATTGTTCAAGGTGGAGTTATGAAGGTCTACAAAGCAATCCTACTGGTTATGAAATCAAAGAAGGTTGGTAATCTATTTCTGTTAGAAGAACTGAGTCAAATCATGCGACAAATGTATCCAAGAATGACAACGGTTTTGTTCGATTGTGGCATCAATGGTTGGGCCATATGAGCGAAAGAGGATTGAAGGTATTATCTAATCGCAAGTTACTTCCTACTCTAAAGTCTTTAAAGTTAGATTTATGCGAGCACTGTATTTATGGAAAATAGATTAGGAAGAAATTTAAAACCGGAAGACACACCAGTGAAGGAATCCTTGACTATATCCATTCTGATGTTTGGGGACCATCCCCTACTGTTTCATATGAAGGATCATCATATTTTGTTACTTTTATAGATGATTTCTCTAGGAAGGTGTGGATCTATATGTTGAAAAGAAAGACTGATGTGTTTACTGTTTTCAAGCAGTATAGAGATTTAATGGAAAAGAGCACTGGTAGATCCATCAAATGTTTAAGAACAGATAATGGTGGTGAATTTACGTCAATGGAATTTGAGAACTATTGCAAGGATTTTGGGATTAATAGGCATAAAACCACTGCCTATACTCCTCAGCAAAATGGATCTGTTGAATGCATGAACATGACTCTTCTAGAGAGAGCAAGGAGTATTCTTAGTAATGTCAACTTGCAACAGGAACTGTGGGCAGAAGCAGTAACTACAACTTGTTATCTAGTGAATCGATCACCATCAACAACAACAGAATGCAAGATTCCTGAAGATGTATGGAAAGGTCACCCTTGTAATTATTCTAATCTTAAAGTTTTTGGTTGTGAAACCTATGCTCTAATTTTGAAACATCAACGTTCTAAACTAGATCCAAAATAAAAAAGGATTATATTTGTTGGATATGGTGATGGTATTAAAGGGTACAGGTTGTGGGATCCTACTACCAACAAGATCACCATCAACATAGATGTAATATTTGATGAATCATCTCTCATCAAATTAGATGTAGATGTTCAAATGAAACAGGTAGAAGTACCAAAATATCAATAGATTCAGTTTGAAACTTGTTCAACTACAGATGAAAGTGAACATGAACAAGTTTATGAAGATCTTCATGAAGAGGTTCCTGCAAAGGAAAACATGGATGATGATGACATTCAACAGGTTGTGAATGAGCCACAAACTTCCGTAAGGAGGTCTACAAAGTTCAGAAATCCTCCAAGAAGGTATGATGATTTTGTTTCATCAGTTTATTTAAGTACTAATGATGATGAACCTTCATGCTATCAGGAAGATGTGGAGGGTTCTAACAGTGAAAAATGGAAAGAAGCAATGAAGGATGAAATACATGGGACCTGGTATAACTTCTAAGAGACAGGAAAACTATAGGTTGCAAGTGGGTTTACAAGATGAAGAAGGGTATTGATGATAAGATAGAGAGGTACAAAGAAAGGTTGGTTGGGAAAGGATATTCTCAGAAAGAAGGTATTGAATTTCATGAGATTTTTTCACTAGTTGTTACGATCATTTCAATTCGAAGTGTGTTAGAATTGGTTGCATTACTTGATTTGGAGTTGGAGCAGCTAGATGTTAAGACTTCTTTCTTACATGGGGATTTGGATGAGGAGATTTACATGGAACAACCTGAAGGGTTTGTTTAGAATCACAACAAGAAATTTGTTTGCAGGATCAATAATTCAGTGTATGGTCCGAGGCAATCGCCCAGACAATGGTACAAGAAAATTGACTCTTTCATGATGAGCCAGAGTTATACAAGGAGTGAGTATGATCAGTGTGTTTACTATAAGAAGTTAAAGAATGGCATATTCATTATCTTAGTATTGTATGTTGACGATATTCTTTTAGCAAGCAAAATCATAATTGAGATCAACAGGTTAAAGGATTAAATGGCTAGGGCGTCTGATATGAAAGATCTAAGAGCAACAAAACAAATTTTGGGCATGGAGATATTTATAGACAAGAGGAATGGTAACCTTTGCTTGTCACAACAGAAGTATGTCGAGAAAATAGTTTTGAGGTTTGGTATGAACAGTGTGAAACCAATTTTTGTACCTTTGGCATCCCATTTTAAGCTTTCTTCAAGTTTATGTCCTAGGACAAAAGAAGAAAAGAAATATATGTCTTGAATATCGTATGCTAATGCAGTAGGAAGTTTAATGTATGGGATGGTTAGTACAAGACCAGACATTTCACATGCAGTTGGGGTTGTTAGCATATATATGGAAAATCCAGGTAAAGAGCACTGGGCAACAGTGAAATGGGTGTTTCGGTATTTGAGGGGCACAAGTGATTATTGTATCATCAATAACGGTGGTTGTGAGTTAGTCTATGGATATGTTGATTCTGATTTTGCAGGTGATTTGGACAAAATGAAGTCAACTTCAGGATATGTCTTTACTCTTGCAGGTGGAGCTATTAGTTGGATGTCAAAGCTACAGAGCATAGTTTCTTTATCCACTACAGAAGAAAAATACATAGTTGCTTCACATGCTTGCAAAGAGGCAGTTTGGTTGAAAGGTTTGTTTGGTGAGTTTGGAAGGATGCAGGACAAAGTAAAGCTAATTTGTGATAGTCAAAGTGTTATTCACTTGGCCAAGAATCCAGCTTACCATAGTAAAACTAAACATATTCCTATTAAGTACCATTTTGTAAGAGAGATCATCGATGAAGGTGGAGTTTCTCTTGAAAAATCTCATACAAAAGAGAACTGCGCAACCATGTTCGCAAAACCAGTAATTTTAGAGAAGCTTCGATGGTGCTTGGCTTCTCTTGGCTTGTAGAAAAGGTGATCAAAAGAAGGAGCAAGATATCAAGTTAATTGTTGTCAAGGTGGAGATTGTTGAACGGTGACAACAAACTCGTCGGTTAGGCAACAACCATTCTTTTTCGACTTGTGCAAATGATATGGATCGATTCCTCGAATCTGGCTGTTGTTGAAACAAACAACCTTATTATAGAATTAAATTGTTGTGTAATTAATGAATTCAGTTTCTTAAAACTGTGAGAGGAAGTCTATATATTCCTGTATGCCTATAGAGGCTGAGAGAGAGATGTGTGGGTGAGCTGTTGTAAATCTCCATGATTTTAATAATAAGACAACCAATACCTTTCTTGGTGGACGTAGCCCAATGTTTGGGTGAACCACGTTAATCCTCGTGTTTTACGTCTGTCATATGTTTATTAATTCACTGCATATAATTTTGTTTAGTGACTAACAAAACCAACATTTAAGGATACTGGTATGAGAATCAAAACTGAAATGTATGGCGTGGGCTAAATTATGCCTTACCTCCATGTATGAGGAGGGAATGATTGCAACCCCAATTAGAAGACCTACAATTAACAATGGAAGATCATGAAATCACCCTACAGTCCGAAGACGCGGAGATTGTAGGAAAGTAATGCATCTCTTATTGAAAAGAATAACACTAGAGGTTGCAATAGAGGAGCTTGTGGGTGAAGGCAAGTCCACAGCACATGATCTTTTTTCATAATCAAGCTCAGGATTATCAACTTTGGACTCACATTCAAGAAATTACTCTTGCATACGAAGAAAGAGTCATGCAATATGAAGCCTCCAATAAGCATCCCATGATCATTTCAAAATGTTTTATATGAAGGAAGATCCGCCTATGGATGAATCTATCCAAGAGATGCTCCAAGAAATCCCAAGTCTAATGAAAACACAGGAGAATCAGGGCCTTAATCATCATATGGAAGAGGAAGAAGTCATTACAGCCATATGGGAGCTAGGCACATCATTAAATGAATCTTGTTTGCTAGCACATAATTAAATGAATCTCATTTGAAACCAATGCCAGAAGGTGATATCAATTCCTATGTTTTGGCTTTGATCCCAAAAGAAAATAGTCTGATTTCATTTTCTAGGATCATGCCAATATCTCTTTGTAACACCTCTAAAAAGATGTTGACAAAAATATTTGGCAACAAATTGATCAATTCCCTGCCCAAACCTATCTCAAAGAATCAAGGGGGTTTTGTTCTCTAGCAACATATTTGTAACAACATAATAGAGTGTAGGAGTCCATTCATTCCAGTTGAGAATGAATGAGAAAGTTATGGTTTTCAAAATAGATATGTCAAATGCATTTGATAGAGTGTGGCATTCCTTTCTCTTTGAATTCGTTCAACAATTCATTCATTGAATTAGAGTTTGCATTGGATGGCCCCCCTTAGTGAATGGCAAGTCGATGTAAGCAATGTTTCTATGTCACTCCCTTGCTTATGTTTTATTGTTGAATCATTGGGTTGAAAACTCGAGATAGAAAGCATATTTGGATGTCTAACATGAATCAAAATTCTTAGAGGTGTGAAGGTGATTGATCACTCCTAATTCATCGATTATACACTCTTTCTAGTCGGAGCTTGGGTAATGATCGCCAATGATTTCAAGTGATTATTTTGATTGTTATTTGGATGCTTCACAAGGAAACATAAATAGTTCTAAAGGTAGTATCTATGGTTAGAATTCCAATATGCAAACCCTCCAACAAATCACAAATCAATTGGACGCTAGAATTAACCTTAGTTTGTAATTGGTTCTCTTTCAAATATTTTGGATCCTTATAGCCCTCCAACAATCAAAGGTAGAAGATTGAATGCCAATCTTGTAGGAAATAAAATCCAAAATGGTGTAACGTAGATTTGAATGGTTCAATCTGATTGACCAAGTGGTGCTAAGAGATTCCATTATGTCAATACTCTCGATATATCAAGGGTCTTCCCTCTTTGTGTCATTGGGAATTGCGGGAGGATTAGATCTAATTAGAAATTTTCATTGGAAAGAAGGGAGAACTGCAGGAGGATTAGCTCTAATTATAAAATTTCATTGGAAAGAAGGGAGATGAATAGAAAGAAAATTAATTTGGTTAATTGGTTCATAGTGAAGGCACCTCTAGACAAAGGAGGTCTATTGATAAGAGACCACTTACTCATAAACTTGGCTTTAGGTACTAAACCCTATGGCATTTGGTTTTGGGGAAGAAATAGTGGTGGAAGTTTTTCATAGAAAACATTTGATAGGGGGGTCATTTTAAGTGTCTTGATTATTCTCTTTCGGAGACTAGAGGTTCCCCTATTTGATATATTTGTAAGGAATCATCTCATCTTATTCAAGATAGTATGTTTTTGGTGTCATGAAATGGAAAATATATTCGTTTGTGGGAAGATAGAATTTTATGTTTCCCTCCTTTGGCTCAAAAATTCTCTTGATCAAAGATTAAGGCTTGGTTGGAATCTTAGGGGATTTGCACTCTTTATGATCTTTCTATGTGGTATTCTTCAAGAGAAGGAAGGTGGGTAGCTTGGAAACTCGTCCTTCCACAGGATAAAATTCATAATCAAATGGTGTCTCTCCTTCTTCATCTTAGAGTAGCATGACACCCCTTAATAAGGACAAAAATGACTCTTGATGATCAAGAACCTCTAGAGGGCCTTATTTAGTCAAGCATGGATACTTGCATGCTTTAACATCTATGGATATCTCCCCTTTATCAAATATTTTGAAGAAAATATGGAAAGGAGATTACTTGCCAAAGGTCCAAGTTTTTTTTCAAACTATGGTGCATGGTAAGATAATTACAGAGAATATTTAAAAGAGAGGTATGGAAGGCCCTTCTAGATGTTTTCTCTACCTATTTTCTTAGAAGTTGACAAAGCACTTGTTTCTACATTGTTTATTGGCTCAACTTGTATGGGTAAATCCTTTGAGGAATTAATAAAAATCCATCTCACTTCTACTACACTGGAAATAGATGTTCTTGTCATGGAAGACCATGTATCTAGGTATATTAGTGAATAAAAACCCCTTAAATGAGTTTGGGTTACTATTCCCTATTACCTCTCATGGGATATTTGGCTTGCTTATAATCATTCCCCTTTTCATCAAGTGTTTCTCACTCCTCGAAGCATCATTGCCCATGCCAGGGGGTTACTGTAGAAAACAATAAAGTCCAATGGAATAGGGAAGATCACAATGATAGATTATGAAATCATTGAGCAAGCTTGGCTTAAGGATCTCCTATCATAGCCACATACAACCCCAACCTTTTCAATAAGAAATTTAATCTAGTCCTATAATTTAGGTGAATTAGAATTTTGGAAATGGAGTGCATCCATAAATTAGTTTATTTTATTTTTTAATGGAGAATATAGAAGGAATCCATGGGTGGAAACTGTTCGGGGGAGCGAGGGGGGTATTTGTGACCTTGGTAGACAAAAGAAAACAAAATTTCCCTAGGGTTTGGGGAGATAAAATAATAATGATATGGAGGCTCTAGAAGTATATAAAAGCCTAATATTTTTAAAATATTGAGGTACAACACATGTAATAATTATAGGAGATTCCACTACTATCATTCGGTCTTTTCCCTATTAGTAGTCCCTTCAAAATTTCAATATGTCTTATCTCACCTAAAGAATTATTGATTTGTATCATCATTTTTCTTTAATTTCTTGCAACTATCAAGCTTTGAGAACGTTAAAAGCTTAGGCAGATTTACAAGTTAATATAGGCCCTAAGTTGAGCAACAGACACATGAGGATAAATGGGGGGTTCCCTATAATGCCCCCCTACCTTATCTACAAGGCAATCAAATGTCTCATTATAAATCCTAGACAAGATGATTAGTTACTTTGCCTACCACACTCATTACTTCCTCTGATTGTGATGATGTGTGAGCAAATGGAGGATTAAATGAATGAGTGACATTTCCTTTGTGGGTTTAATATAAAGCTAGTTTTGGAGGGTTCCATTGTTATCTTTTCTATGACTATATTTGGCTCTTGGAGTGTTGGTGTTGGAGGAATAATTTTGGGTATCACTTATAGCCTTGACCTAGAGAGTTATTGGAAAAACTCTTAGGTGCTTCTTGGTTTCCCTTTCTTGTGGCTCATTTCCATGCTCTTGGGGTGGCTATGTTGTGTATTCTTGTTTGGTTTTGCTCACATTTTGTGGGTAGGTCTCATAATCACAATGGTACATTGACATTGTAGAAAAAATTATTGTGCATTATGTGAATTAAAGGAAATCTAGAGGGAGCTACAAAGGTGTGACAAGGACATGGAAAAATACCAATGTAGTATCACCATCTCGAATTATAGATGGTCCACGATTTAGTAAGATTGGGAAATCAAACAATAGGTTGAGAATAAGATAAGAGATGATTGTTACATGGAAACTACTTTTTGATTGTTGGCACTAGAGGGATTAGAGCAAGAAGTTTGTACTTATATGATTACTACCCATGGGAGATACCTTAAGTTGGAATCCCAACTCGAGCTCCTTAAATAACACGAAAATGAAATAACACAGAAAGAAAATAAGAGGAAACAAGAAATAGTCGAAGTAATATATCAATTGCAAATGTAAATTATATAGTACAATATGTAGTAACCACCACATAATCAATATTGTTACCTAATTGAAAGGATTAGTACCATAATATAAAATCCATTCATATGTATTGTATCTAGGATAAGAGCTATATACTAAGAAACAAATCAAGGGGTTCAAGGACTTAATGATTAGAGGCATTGTATATGCCCAAAAAAACCTCTTAAATATAATTTCATACAAAACAAACCAACTCATATGTAAATCATTGGCGTAGGAAGTTTGTCTTGTCTAATAGTCTTAAACAAAGAACTCATGGTTTTATCCTCATGGGTGTTAGTGAAACATGACATGAAATGCCATCTGTAGAAGACACATAGAATGATAAAAACATCAACTCTGGAAAATATCACAATATAAACTTGTGAGAAAGAGAAATATAAATGCTCTCTCCAAATGTAAAATTTGGAATGAGAGAAAAATATTATAGTAGATAATTGAATCAAGGGAAAAACCTTGACACATTAAACTTACAAACAAATAAGTGAATCAATGAAAAGTCTAACATATCTGAACCCTATGAAATACTTGACAACATTGTTCCAATTGGGACATTTCCAAGCCAAAACATAGAGGATACTATATATGTCCAAATGGTATCTCCAAAGTCAAGAGACTAACCTTGTAAGGCATGAAGTCAAAGTTCAAAAACTAAGACTATCAAAGTGAATAGAAGAAGTCCACTAAAATTGCTCTTCAAACATGACACATAAAAAATTGTGTTGAATAGCATCCCAAAATCTTGTATCCACAAATTGAAAATACTCATATTAATATCAATAAAACAATGATAAAAAAACTTGTGACTAATGAGATAAAGGCAAACTACAAAAAGAAAACGTATTAAAATCCAAAATAATTGTAGATAAGAAATGATTCAACTCCATAAATGAATCATCTCCGAATATTTCAAAAACGACTAAGATACAATCTAGGTAACATTGGCACTACTTATGATCAACCCTAAATGTAATTTTGTCTCATGTAAGGACTTTGAAACAATCATCCAATTTTGAAAGTAAACTCCATAATCTATTAAGAAGCTCTTGACAGATCCATTAAGTGTTAAACAATCAAGATGTAGTCAAACTTTGAAGTTCTATGAAATCTACAAGCGTCACAAAATCCACACAATAATAAATGAGGTAACAAAAAAACTTGTAGAAATTGTAATCCCAATCACCTAATATTCAACTCCATTTGTCCAATTTTTTTGAGTGATCAAAATATTAGACCAAAACTTTCTATGCATGATTCATAATGGATAATTATATAATTTTTCATCTATCTTGGTACTTTTTGGGTGGAAAATTGGAGGAATTGGTTTGTAGGGCCCATTTTAGTGGCAAGCTCCAGTTTGCAGATTTGGGGTCTAGAATTTTCCAGAGCCATTTTGAGACATCAAACGACATTTTTTGGGGTCAAGCATTTGTGAGCATAACTCTATATCCCCTTTGACACTATTCTACATGTCAAGACCTTTCCAATGGTGTAGAAATTGCCTCAATAGGAACTCGTATGTGGAAATTATGTCACCCACAAGTTGACCTTATGTCACCTGCAAGTGGAAATTATGTCACCTGCAATTTACAGAAATTACACCATCACCATTTTGGATATTTCTAGTATTTCATTCACACACGCAACAAGGATTAGTACAATCAATCTTCAAGGGGAAAGAAAAGTCAAGGATGCAATTTATTTGGTAAGATATTGAAAGTGTATGTTTAGCAATTAAGACTAGAAAACAATTTTATTAATTCACAAGTTAATTGAATTTGCACTTATTTATGTTACAGGCACAAGCCTAAAATTAGGGGCTCCAATAGAGAATCATTTAAACGTGATTTTGAGAGTATACATATTTCAACCTGGACAAAAGATGATTCTAATAATTCTATTATTGCCAATGCAAAGGATGGAGAGACTCTTAGTAATATATTGGTATACAATGTTGTGGTTAGAAAGCTAACATATGAAGAAAAAAATTTGAAATGAGAGATGATTAACATTTATCAACCACAAGCATTAATTAATTATCTTATAGATACATTTTCAAATGAAGGGGATTGGGTTTTAGATTTGTTTTCGGGTTCAGGTAAGAATCATGATCTAATATTTATGAAATCATATTTCAATCTTATATTATTTTTAATTTATGTCTTTGTACAATATCTAACTTCATTATTTATTTTGTATTTGGTGATTAGGTACAACATTAGTGTGTTGCCTACAGAAATGAAGGAATTGCATAGCCATTGAAAGTGACCCAATGCAGTGCATTTTTATTCAAAAAAGAATTAATGATATTTCAACTCTTCCAGATGAAATGCAAGAAGTTGGCTTGAGGAAAGGAGATTTTAGTGAATCAAAGGTGGCCAAATTTTCAAAGGAACCTCAAGTACCATTAGGAGGAATGATTGGAAAGGATCACTTTGGAGAACTTGTGGATATCAAAGAATCAATGAAAAAACAAAATGACACAATGGAAACACAAAATGACATCGAAGAAGATGATAATGTGTTTGTTGAGAATGATGAATTTGGGATATATAATATTTTTGATTAGTCTAAAGATGTCTTTGAAGACGATGCTCAATTTTGCAAATTTTTTATGAGCTATAACTGTAATGTTTTTACTTTCATATTTTAAAATAAGAATAAAGATGTATCTATTGTTGTTTTGTGATGTTGTTCTTTTTTTTTTTTTGTTTAAATATATTGTTCTATTTTATTTGTATGTGAATCATTATACATTGGAAAATTTTATTAAATGTTATCATTTTTTACTTCAACTGTATAAAAATATGAAAGAAAATGATAATTTTTTATAAAATTTTGACTTTTTTGGTTCAATTATGTCCATAAAAATGTTTTATTTGACATGTTATTTTTAGGAATATGTACCAAAATTGATGCAGACCCCCTACCTCGACAGGGTCCACTGACCTCCCGGTCTAAGGATCTTCAAAAATCTGAGCCGAAATGGTTCTTCGATTCCCTACTGGAATATTACAAACAAATCCACAAGTCCTTTTCTGAAAATCGACCTACGTGAAAAAGCACCAAGCGCGAGCCTCACCTCCACACGACCACGGGATGTCACCGCGTGCCTACACAAAAAGTGTTTCAGGACTTCGACGTATGAGCCACCGCTAACTCCCCATCTCCCGAAACTCTAAAAAGGGCTTAACGATCGTTAGCTCTTCCCTTGGCCTCCGTCCATGTGACCATTCACCATGACCCAGGGCCCAACTCTCAAGTGTGTCGGGATTTAGCGTATCGAGAATTCCCGATGCGATTCACCTCCATTCTCCCGACTCCCAAAATGTCGATATTTTGGAGCTCCCAATCTAACTGTCCTGATTCTTCCATGATCTGACAACTCAAATCGCATCGGGGTTTCGCGTGTCGCGAGGTCAAAAGGCCTTTCACCTATGTTCTCCCGATCCCCGAAATGTCGAAATCTTCTCTACGGAAGATCAACAGTCCATGCTCATTCTTCGATATGATGACTCATATCTCATTGCAAGTTCGGGCCTTACGAGTTCTTAACCTCTGCCCTTTGGCTTATCTCCTGTGCAAGTCAGTGAAATGATGAACTCTCACCACGTGTCCCTCTCGATGGACGGTTAGGATCGTTTCGGCTCCCATCTCCCCAAACTTCTGATCCTGTCTTCGCCTCTATTCTATCGGTGCTTGATCCTCTGATGTATGTGGATCTCCTCCACCTGTCACCCCAGATCCAATGGTCTAGAACGATTTCGTGATTTCTCCTTTCGTGGGGTTGCTCCTCTTCTCCTTGCAAATCTCCTGATGTTCGATTCCACGAATACCCTGAATCTGCTGCCACCTGTCCGCTGATGATGGACGGTCTCGATGAATTCTGGACTTTGAAAAGCTCGTTCCCTTGTGCATGCAAAGGGTTATCATTCGTGCACTTTACCTTGATCCAACGATTGTTGGTCCACATGCTTAGATATGATGGATCATATCTATTTCTCTTGTGTGCTCCCCTATGTCTCTGGACATGAGATTCAACAGTCCAGATCTTCTCCCCTGCATCTGATCTGACGATTGTTGTGCTCCTCCTCATGAGCTTTGGTTTTCTTCCTAACTTGGAATATTTCCAACATTTCAAAGGCTTCGACCTTTTATTCCTCTGTGAGGCCTGTGACTTTGGGTCTCACCTGCATTCTGGAAATGCTATCCCTCTTGAGATTTGGCAATGTAATTTATCCTCGGCCCTGACGCACACTTGTGCTCTACGTGCAAACTTGCACTACTTCTCCTCGAGCTTTCAGCTTGCTCAGTCTCTAAGGGACTCGACCCTTCTGAATCTTTAGAAGGCTTCTAGTGCTCCTCCTGACACACTTTGCGCTCAACCTTCGGAGCTTTGGAACTTGGGACAAGTTCTCTATACGTACACTCCTTGCGCTCTGACTGACCTTCAGATGGCAGTATTTCAACACTTCATCCGAGTGTTGGCCTGGTGCACTCCTTGCACAGGTCTTCCCCTAGAGTATTCAGTAACTCTGGATCAACCTTTCACTCTTGGAAGGGATATAAGTGCCCTCTTGGTGACTTATGCTCAAACAATCCTTGCTAAGCTAACAGAGTATTCAGTAACTCTGTGAGTGTCTTCTCCTTGATACTTCTCTTATCTCTAAACTTGAAATAGAGTTCTTCTCGTGCACTCCTTGCACTTGCTCGATGCCCACCTGGAAGAGCTCTACAAAACCTTCAATAGTTTTTTCTATTTGTGCCTTCTCTACACAGTCTTCCCTCCAAGGTGTTTAGTAATCTTGAGGCTCTCTTGAGTCTGCAATCTATCCTGGTGTGCCCTCCTGGCACGTTCTCCTCTAAACTCAACAGAGAGATTCAGATGTGCACTGTTTGCGCTGTCTACAGAACTTCTAATGTTCTATTGTGCACTCCTTGCACAACCTAAAGAACCGAGAACAATACTACAAACTCAAACAAAGATAGAGAAATCTATCTTCCTACTATAAATGAAACTTATCATACATCTACAACATTCATTCATGAAATTCATAAACAGATGAACAACAATATGCAGTAAAAATTGTTTTTCTATTATATATGTGTATCTATACAGATGATTACAAAGACTGGACTGTAACAAGTCTTAGTTCTCTCAAGCTCTCTCTTAGAAATTCTAAGACCTCCTAAGGCCTCTCTCTCCCTACCTTGAGATTTCTCTCCCAAGTCTCCTAATTCTCCTCCTTACAAAACGAGGGATCCTATGAACTTATCCTCTTCACCGCCTTAGTTCCATCACTATCTCAATTACAACACCATACCTCTACAGCTACATTCCATAAATGTCTACCCAGACCTGTATGCATTATGGGCTTGCTGCAGGAAACCATTTAAGGCAACCTCAACCACTACTTGTACAAATGCGTGGCTTGCTCTTACATCTTTACAACATGAAAAATCTATATCGGATTATATTTCAAAATTTAAAAATGGGAGGGTCGACGCCTCTCCCTTTCTCTATTGTGTGTCTGTGTGTTGGCACGCTGGTGCATTTGTTGAGGTGAAGCAATGCTCCTTCATCATACTCCCCTGCTAGGAAAAACATGAGCTCCTACTCATGAGCTCCCCTTCGCCATTGTTGAAATCCTCCTGGATCCCAAATTCTCTTCTGGAGTTGTCCTCCTCCTCCTCTCCAGCTATGTTGATGTTGCTTCTTCTTCTTTTGTTTCTTCCCTGTTGCTATGGCAGGCTCTCCTCTGCTCAGCTCCCTTTTGTTGACTTCTTCTTGCGCTGACCTCAACACCAACTTCCTTATCTCTTCTATCATCCTGTCCAGCTACTCTAGTGACTGGCTCTTCTTATGCAGTCTTCTCTATTGCACGTCTTCCTTTTTGTCAATGGGTAGATCAACTTGGTCCCCCATGCTGCCTTTATCTCCTCTTGTGGCCCTAATTTTCCACTCTGCTGCAGACTCTAGTTCTGCAGTCTCCTCATTGAGCTGCTACTCATCTTCCTCTTCTGATAGATTAGCTTTTTCCATTCCTCTTCGTGTTGGTTCAAGTCCAACTTCTTCTAGCTGCTCCTGGGGATGGTATGCTCCTCTATATGTCTCCAACTTGACCTGTTTGATGTGAAATCTTTGCACCATTACCCTTCTCTCTAGGGATTCCAATTCCTCATACAGATCTATAAGGTCTATGTTGTATGCTTCTCTTTCTGCTATAGGCTCCAATGATGCAGTCATCTCTGTTTCAGCTTCCTAGCTGAAAAAATTGAGCCATTCTTCTTAATTCTTCTCTTCTTTTGCTGGGGTAGACATCAGTGTCTGCTCCATTTATTGCTCTTCTCCTTGGACAGCTCCTAATATCGTCTCCCTCATCATGGCAGTCACTCCTGGTTGTCCTTCTTCTGTTGTTGCATATGCAACACATGCTTTGGCCTCAATTGGGCTATCTAGTAGGAATATCTAAATTCCCCCAACAATCAGAATGATCCTCTAATCCTCCTCCTCTATGATGGAAGTATTTAACTTCTCATTGTCTTCATTCACATGGTTTGCAAATACACATGAATCTGTCAGCACTCTTTGCTGACTTGAACTCACTTTTGATCTTATGAGACTTTCAGACAGTCTCATTTCTTTCCCCTTGCCCACCTGGCAATTTGGGACTTCTCTTCTGCCCACCTGGCAATCTATGATATAAACCGATCCCATCTAATTGCCCACTTGGAAACCTGAACTTTCATCACTGCCCCTCTGGCAGTACATGAGACCTTTCTTTGGTTTCTTTCCATTGCCCACCTAGCAACTTGAAAGTCCATTTCTTCTCACCTGGTAGTATGTGATATCTTCTGCTAATTTCATATCATTTCCCACCTAGCAATATGAATTTTTGTTGCTTTCCTCCTGATAGTCCATGAGATCCTCTAATGATCTCATTTCATTGCCCACCTGGCAAATTGAAAATTCATCTCTGCTCTCCTGGTAGTTTACGAGACCTGAAACTGATCTCCCTTCCTCATCACCGAGGGTTTATCCAACTTATGGCTCAAAAATACAAACCAGCTCTGTGTCACTGAGATTTTCAACATGCCTCAGCCACTTCCTCAACTATTGTTGTTGTTTCCTGGACAACAACTTTTGAACAGGCCATTTGGATTTTCTGTTCAAAGGTCATTTGTACCTTCAACGTACTTTTGCCTCATGTTGCATCTTCAATGTAAGATATTCTATTCTCTCCCTTATCTCATCGAGTTCTTCATCAATTCCTTCTTTACTCTTCTGTTGGTGGTCTCCTCTTCAACCACGCTCATGGCCTTCAGTAGCCATTTCCACCTTCTACCTACCCTCCTTGAAAGCCTATGGATTATTCTTCACCCGAGAGCATCTCTATCTTCTCTTACAACTCACCTGGTTGTTTAAATTTTTTTTCTACTGCGTTCATAAAACAACGTCCTCACAGAATATCAATGCTCTGTCTTCTTTCACATGTTGTCCACAAGTGAACTTCAGCTTCTAATACCATTTGATGTAGTCAGACTGTCTTCTCTATATCCTTCGCCTGAAATCTACAGACGAATTTAACTCTGATACCTCTTGATGGTATGAGGCTATCTCCTTTACCTCCTTTGCCTGAAATCTACAGACGAAAATCAGCTCTGATACCACATGATGCAGACCCCCTACCTCAACAGGGTCCACTGACCTCTCGGTCTAAGGATATTCAAAAATCTGAGCTGAAATGGATCTTTGATTCCCTGTGGGAATCTTACAAACAAATCAACAGGTCCTTTTATGAAACTCGCCCTGCATGAACAAGCACCAAGCGCAAGCCTCACCTCCACACGACCACGGGCTACGACTGCTTGCATACACAAAAAGTGTTTCGGGGCTTCGCATGTCGGGACTTCTACGTATGAGCCACCCCTAACTCCCCGCCTCTCGAAACTCTGAAAATGTCTTAACGATCGTTAGCTCTTCCCTTGGCCTCCATCCATGTGACCATTTACCATGACCCGGGACCCAACTCTCAAGTGCATTGGGATTTCACGTATCAAGAATTCCCGATGCGATTCACCTCCATTCTCTCGACTCTCAAAATATCGATATTTCGGAGCTCCCAATCCGACAGTCCCGATTCTTCCAAGATCTGACGGCTCAGATCGCGTCAGGGTTTCACGTATCAGGATTTTGTGTATCTTGAGGTCGAAAGACCTTTCACCTATTTTCTCCTGATCCCCGAAATGCCAAAATCTGCTCTGCGACAGATCAACGATCCACGTTCCTTCTTTGATCTGACGACTCATATCTAATCGCGAGTTTGGGCCTCGTGAGTTCTTAACCTATGCCCTCTGGCTTCTCTCCTATGTGAGTCAATGAAATGTTGAACTCCCGCCACGTGTCCCTCTTGATAGACGGCTAGGATCATTTTGGCTCCCAACTCTCCTAACTTTCGATCATGTCTTCGCCTCTATTCTCCTGATGCCTAATCCTCCGACGTATGTGGATATCCACCACCTATCACCCTGGATCCAACGGTCCAAAATTATTTCGCGAGGTTTCTCCTCTTCTCCCTGCAAATCTCCCAATGTCTGATTCCACGAACACCTCGGATCTGCTACCACCTGTCCTCTAATGATGGACGGTCCCAATGACTTTGGTACTTCAGGACTTTGACAAGTTTGTCCCCTTGTGCATGCAAAGCGTTATCGTTCGTGCACTTTACCTTGATCCAACGGCTGTTGGTCCACGCATTCCGATTTGATGACTCAAATCTGTTTCTTTTGCCCACTTCCCTATGTGTCTGGATGTGAGATTCAACGGTCCATATCTTCTCCCCTACAGCTAATCTGACAGTTGTTGTGCTCCTCCTCCTGATATTTGGTTTTCTTCCTGACTTGGAATATTTCCAACGTTTCAAAGGCTTCAACCTCTGCGAGTCCTGTGACTTTGGGTCTCGCCTGTGTTCTAGAAACGCTATCCCTCTTGAGTTTTGGCAATGTAATTTATCTTCGACCCCGATGCACACTTGCACTCTGCGTGCAAAATTGCACTACTTCTCCCTGAGCTTTCAGCTTGTTCAGTCTCTAAGGGACTTGGCCCTTCTGCATATTTAGAAGGCTTCTAGTGCTCCTCCTGGCACACTCTGCGCTCAACCTCTGGAGATTTGGAACTTGGGGCAAGTTCTCTCTGGGCACACTCCTTGCGCTCTGACTGACCTTCAGATGGAAATTTTTCAACACTTCACCCGAGTGTTGGCTTGGTGCACTCCTTGCACAGGTCTTCCCCCAGAGTATTCAATAACTTTGTATCAACCTTTCACTCCTAGAAGGGATATAAGTGTCCTCTTGGAGAAATGATCAAGCACTCCTTGTTGAGCCGACAAAGCATTTAGTAACTCTGTGAGTGTCTTCTCCTCTTCACTTCTCTTATCTCTAAACTTGAAATAGAGTTCTTCTTGTGCACTCCTTGCACTTACTCGATGCCCACCTGGCAGAGCTCTACATAACCTTCAATAGTTTTGTCTCTATGTGCCTTCTCTGCATAGTCTTGCCTCTAAGGTGTTCAGTAACCTTGAGGCTCTCTTGAGTTTTCAATCTATCTTAGTGTGCCCTCCTGGCATGTTCTCCTCTGAAATAAACAAAGAGATTCAAATGCGCACTCCTTGCGCTGGCTACAAAAATTATAATGTTTTGTTGTGCACTCCTTGCACAACCTAAAGAACCCCAAAAAATACTACAAACTCAAACAAAGATAGAGAAATATATCTTCCTACTGTAAATGAAACTTATCATACATCTACAACATTCATTCATGAAATTCATAAACACATGAACAACAATATGCAGGAAAAACTGTTTTTCTATTTTATCTGTGTATCTATACAAATGATTACAAAGACTGGACTGTAACAAGTCTCAGTTCTCTCAAGCTCTCTCTCACAACTTCTAATACCTCCTAAGGCCTCTCTCTCCCTACCTCGAGATCTCTCTCCCAAGTCTCCTAATTCTCCTCCTTACAAAACGAGGGCTCCTACGAGCTTATCCTCTTCACCGCCTTAGTGCCATCGCTATCTCACTGATGCCACCATACCTCTACTGCTACATTCCATAAATGTCTACCCAGACCTGTATACGTTATGGGCTTGTTGCAGGCAACTATTTAAGGCAACCTCAACCACTACCTATACAAAGGTGTGGCCTTTTCTTACAACTTTACAACACAAAAAATCAGTATCGGATCATATTTTGAAATTTAAAAACGGGAGGGTCGATGCCTCTCCCTTTCTCTATTGTGCGTCTACATGTTGGCGCATTTTTTGAGGTGGAGCGATGCTCCTGCATAAAAAAATGTATAGGTTTTTTATTATATATGGCTATAAAATGTGTATGTTTTTGTTAAATATTCGAAAATAATGTTATTTAACTACAATTTTTTTCGATGTATTGAAGTAAAGGTAAACAATGTGTTAAAAATGATGTTTTTCACTATATTTAAAAAATATGAAACAATAAATTAATTAAGGAGATAAAATTATATTAAAAATCGTAACTTCAAAAAAGTAAATGGTAAA
>ML801504.1:121210-132714 GCA_009831015.1 Picea engelmannii | reverse complement strand
CTTTAGTTGTTCAAATTTCAATCTGTATGTTTGAAGTTTGGCATCTTTTACTTTTTCATTTCCTTCATAACTGCTAATAAGTTTATCCCACATTGCTTTGGCAGTTTCAAGATGCATCACCTTTACAAACTCAGCTTCAGCAATCCATTCAAGATAGCATTCATTCCCTTAGCATTAAAATTAAACTCTAACTTATCATCCTTGGAGGCTATCACAACAGGCTTTGTATATCCAGTCTCTACTACATCTCAAACATTAGCACCCAAGGCCATTAAGTATGTTCTCATTATAATCTTCCAGAAGGCAAAATTTGTTCCATCAAACAGAGGGGGCTTAGAGGTTGAAGTCCCTTCATGACTTGTCATGTTTAAGCTTACAGATCTACTTCTGAATAAAAGGAACCCGCTCTAATACCAATTGTTGAAATTACTAAGACAACTGAGAGGGGGGGGGTGAATCAGTTGTTATTGAGCTTAAACAATTTTAAGTCTATTAAAACATTCTTAATCTTTCTTCAAGTGATCATCAACATTATACAACAGATGGACAGTAAAAGTAAATAGCATCAGTCACACATAAGGTATACATAGAGACATATTTTCACGAGGAAACCCATAAAGGGAGAAAACCTCTTCTTCTTTGAAATGATAGGCAGTCTTTTAAGTTCTGTACATCATCTATAATTGAGCACCAACTCAATGTGAGGCTTCTACCTTTGTCTTACAAGCTACAACTTGTTTGAGAGCATCGACTCTCTTGTTTCTCTAGCACCCACTAGAAGGAAGAACCAACTCCCCTAATGTTCCATCACCAACTGGATGGAAGCACCAACTTCCAGTTACACAGGCTCCAACCTGTATAACAGAGAACAATTGTTCTCCCTTGCACCACCCTGCCACCCTGGTTTGTCTGGCTGCAACCAAATGGAAGCTACAACTCCCTCTGTTCAAGCTCCCACTTGAAGCTCTGAGGACAACAGTCCTCCCTAGCACCTCCCAACCACCTTGAAATATTAAATGAATAATTAAAGAACCAATTACATAGATAAATCGATTCTTACCACATCTTCTCTGTTCTGTAAATCTGATCTTCTTCTAACTGTTCTACAATTTTTTTCTCTTCCTTTGTTTGTTCTGCAATTCTGCGCTGCTTCAACTTGTTCTATCATTCTGCTCTGCTTCAAATCTATTCCTCATTTGTTATTCTTCTCTGAGTTTTATCTCACACTACTCACATTTTCAGTCTCACACTTTGCATCCTGCGATTTTCCCTTTCTTACAGTTTTAATTCATGTTTCGTCCAGAATAGCAAACCCTGCACAGTCTTTCTCTTCTTCTTTTATATGCACACACCCGCGGTGGTTCACCTTCGCATCTTCTTCAGAAAAATAAAAACAACCATCCGAGCAACTAAAACGCCAACCGATCAGCCATCATGAGTCTGTTTCGCTAACAAATTCGTAACTAAGGAGTTAACTGTGAGAGAGAACAGTAACCCTCTGATCATATTCCATTTTATCTGCTCCATTGGATGAACTTTATTAACATTGCCTTTAAATCGGGTTTCGGCATTTCGGAAATCCTGTGGCCAAATGTCTCGACACTTCATGTCACGATGTCCCAAGCTACGATACAGATCTTTTCTACACTAGCTCCTTCCCCAATATGACCAAGGCATGATCAAGCACTTATGAAAAAAGTGCTTTTCACGAATTTGCCTTTCGTGAGTCTGGAGATGAGGCATCTCAACTCTCCAAGTCGCAATCCCCGAAACCCCGAGATGGGGCTGAGATCAACGGTCCACGATCTCGATGAATCTACGGTCCATATTTTATCATGAATTCGCATCTTGTGATTCCTTCCATGGAAGTCCTTATCCCTCCAAGTTGCGATAGGCGAAGCTCCGAGTTGGAGCTCAAATAAACGATCCAAAAAACATTATGAATTGACAACTGAGATTAAATCGCGATTTCGCATATCGCGATTTTGACGGTAGAGATTCTTGTCACTCCAAGTCGCGATAGGTGAATCTCCGAGATGGAGCTCAGATCAACGATCTAGAACACATCGTGAATTGACGGCTGGGATTAAATCGCGATTTTGACGGTTTTGTTTCTTACCTCTCCAAGTCGCGAGTCACGAAACTCTGAAATGGAGTCGACAATCCAGATCACACCTTGATCTGACGGCTATGATTAAATCGTGATTTCAATGATCATATTTCTTGCCTCTCCAAGACACGATTCGTGAAACTCCAAAATGGAGTCGACGGTTCAGATCAACAGTCCCGATCAATACTTGATATGACGGTCATCGGGAACCTGCATCCAGAAATAGAATTTCCAATCATCCTCCTTGAATTTCAAAATGTACACTTGCTCGAGGGTTTCCTGGACCTGTTCAAATACAGCTTCATCTGGTAATACAATTTGATCAACTTCTACCACGTTACTTGTTCGATTAAGCCATTGAAAGTGCAACAAACCCTCATCTCCCCTAGTTACATGAACAAGTCCTTTCCAAGTATCTGGTACAACTCATGTCCCCTCCAGAGACATATTTCCAGCCCGAAACTCCAGCATGATCTCCTGACAATTGAATTAGATGATGCATTACAGCATATAGAATCTGTTATGACTAAACCCTACAAACCCTTCCTGCAGCGTCTTCTCATAATGCCCATCTATTTCATACTTTCTGTACTCATGCCATCTACACTGGTGTACTTTGTCGTCAATGACAAGTATACAAGCATGCAACATCTTCTCATAGTGCCCATCTATTTCATACTTTTTGTACTCATGCCATCTACACTGTTGTACTTTGCCATCAATGACAAGTATACAAGCATGTGTTGTCTGTTAAAGATTTGCCAACAAAAGGAACAAATAACCAAGTCAAATTCTATGTTTTGTGGATTATAGTGAAAACAACAACAAATAGAGATTTAAAACACTTGTGCATATTGTTGGGAACTCAAAGTTTCTAATGGATTGGGATAATTAAATATTTCAAATTGAAAATTGTATTTTAACCCCAATTATGAAAGTACAAGAGGTAAAGAAAAACTTTAAGTCCTATCTTTTGTCAATATTTATTGAGAGTACAATTCCAATGTATATCAGCACTCTAAGGAAGCTCTTTTTTTATATACAGAGGTTTCCTATCTAAGCAAGAGTTCTGAGAAGGGACTTAAATAACTAATTCTAAAATATCTCTTTACTTTGTAAAAGTTGAAAAGGATCTTTTTTCGGGATGTTACATGGGATTTGTGATAGGATCACTGACAGATTTCTAAACTGAAAAGATTATTTTTGAAAGAATTTTTCTAGTCATCCCTGGAGGATCCTAAAAAAATGTAATATGCATTGAATAATGAGGAAATGGGACTTGCTACAAGATATTTTTAAGACTATTTGAATTATTGTTATTCTCCGCACCCAAGTTCAATTCTTGTCAGTGACATGTTGAGCTCTTAATGATTATATTTTTGTAATGGCTTCGAGCTTCTTTTTTTTATCGGCCTTTTGCCCTGAATATTCTAGAGTTTACCATGGGTAACATCCTCAAAATAAAGTGATGTTATTCTGTAAGAATTGTTAATAAAAAAACTGGAACTCTCCCTGATGCACGACCTCCCTTCCTACTCCCTCATGCATGCCCTCCTCACATGGAGGGGCCTCCCCCCCCCCTCTCCCCAGCTGCCTCCTTCTCCCTCCTTCCTGGATGAGGCGGCCTTTGCCTCACTAATCGCCTCCCTTCCCAAGCCGACCAAGCGCACCCCTCCAAAGTTCATGAAAAAATTGGATCAAATCCCCTCTATTCAGATCCAAGGGAGCTCTAGATCCCTTGTCCTAAAATTTGCAAATCATCCTCTCATAGGCCAGTTCATTGGAATTTGGCCCTCACTGCGGGCTATGGCGATCTGTATTGACAAGAACTAGAAACCCCACCTAAAATGAAACCTCTCTCACTTTATGTGTGGAAGAGGCTCCTTTTCCATTTTGTTCGAAGACAAATCAGATTGAGATATCATCTTCATAAGTGGGCCATACTTTATGGGCTCCAGAGGTATGTATATTAATAGTTGGACCCGTGATTTCATCCCCGAGAACGATATCCCCAATGCAGTTCCAGTTTGGTTTCGTCTCCCCTTCCCCCCCTTGCACTGTTGGAACAATGAAAATATTCTCTCTATAGGTAATACCCTCAGAAAATATATAGATCGTGTCGAACCTAAAGATGGTCTCCAAGATTGTGCATTGATCTGTGTAGAAGTTTATCTTGAAAAAGGCATGCTTGAAGCTATCAACCTCACTCTAGATAAATGGACCTATCTACAACAAGTTGACTATGAACAACTACCTTTCAAATGTAAAATATGTCACGAATATGGACATTCTGCAAAGCACTGTCCCAAATCCCGCCCTGAAACCCCCCCTAAAGAATTTGATCAATGGAAACAACCTAAAAGGAAAAAACAACAACACCATCGCCAGAACTCCAAAGTCAACTCCACGCCACCATTGCCTAAATCATCTCAAGATCGAGAACCTTCCAGCCTGAACTCAAACCAAGATCCACCCCACGTGGAACCACCCCCCTCGCGGCCCCATCTTACCCCTCCTCCTGCCTCTTCCGTAAGTCACTCCTCTGATCCTCCTCACCATTCATCCCCATCATCCCCCCCTTCTCCCCTTCACCCTTCATCTCACCCTGAGGATGGAGAAATAGACCAAAGCTCATAGGAACACTTAGACTTAGATACCCACAACTCTCCCATCAGAAAAGTGGGTGGAAAATACAATTTGCACAAGTAGGAAGCTTCAACTAGGAAGGAAATAGAAATCAGGAAACAAACAACTCTCGATCATCATACTAAGAAAGAAACAAGGCAGACAAGAAATAAGAATGGATCAAACCCCCATAAAGGGGGAAACTCCAAGCCTTCTAAATGATAAAATCAATCTCCTGGAACTACAGGGGACTAGGGAGCCGACACAAGCTCTCGTTGATACATGAATTAATCAAAGCAGAAAACCTCATGTCCTTCTGCTCCAAGAGACTAAAAGGAAGGATACTGACATTCTTCAGGAAAGCAACTACATCTGGCATTCATGCAAAGGCATGGCAGTTAGCGCAAGAGGAGCATCGAGAGGAATATGCACCCTATGGAATCCAAGCATCTTCTCTCTACAAAGTTGGCACTCTACAACTCACTGGATCCAAACAACCCTGCTTCACATTCCTACTAGTAAGTCTCTGAATTTCCTTAATGTGTATATGCTCGTTAGTTATCAAGAAAAAATTGAATGTTGGACCTCGCTCCAAAACCTTCAAGGGAGTCTAGATCCTAAGGATCTTATTATAGTTGGAGACCTCAACACAACCCTCCACCCTAAAGAAAATAAAGGAGGCACCCGAGTACGGGACCCCACTCGAGAGCATATTGAGGATCTCATATCCTCTTTCCAACTAATTGACATAAAACCTTCTAATGGCCACTTCACTTGGTCGAACAGACGGATAGTGCCCAGGCATATTACTGCTCGCTTGGATCGTTTTCTACTAAGAATCTCCTTCCTTGACGAGTCTATTTCCCCCTCCTCCCTCATTCTCCCCTGGACAGGCTCTGACCACCAACCCATCACCCTAATCCTCTCCCCCCCTAATATTCTCGGCCAGGGATGATTTTAAGGACAAAAATTTATTTTAAAACGTAGAAACCTTGGCGAATCTTACTAATCCTTCATATGTAAACTATAAATGTTTGGAGATAGTTTTGTGAAAATATTCAAATTTCTAAGTATTTTTTATATTTTTTATAAATTTTTGGGGATTTTTAAAGTAAAATAATTTTATCCTATAGAATTTGGGTGAATCATTTTTAAAATAGTGAATCTTGTTTTTGGAAAAACCAAGGAAAATTATCCCATGAGCGAAATTTAGCCCCTAAAATCATCCATGTTCTCGGCCCCATCCCCTTCATATTCAACCCCCTTTAGCTCTCAGACCCAATTGTTTTTTATTGTGTCTCAGATGCCTGGAGTTGTTGGATACAAGGATCTCCAACCTTCATCTGGGAGCAGAAGCTAAAAAGATTCATTTCAGCCCTCAAGCATGGGGTTAAATTCAACAAAGAAAAAGACCAAGACACCAAAAGCAAGAAAATTAAGGAGATGGTAGAAAACATAATGGAAATGGAAAAGGGACTCCCCACTCACTTTCTTCTTCTAAAAGAACAACAAGATTTTATTGAGTATCAAAAAATTCTCCACTCAGAGGAGGAAACCTGGAGGCTCAAATCTCGAAGTCTTTGGCTCAAATCAAGAGATAGAAACACAAGATTATTTTAGAGACAAACCAAAGCCAGACTCTGGAGGAACAAGGTGAAGTAAATCACAAAGGAAGATGGAACAAAAATAAACAACTTTCAGCAAATCCAGGATGAAGCCAAAACACATTTTGAGCATCTTCTAACCGAGGAAGGCATTGCCAATCTAAACACTCAAGAAGATATGTTGCTAAACATTTCGACTGTTGTAACCCAAGAAGACAATGCCAAGATAAATCAAGAGGTCACAGAAAAAGAACTTTATGAATCCCTCTCCCAACTTCACCCAGACAAAGCTCCAAGCCCAGATGTCTTCAACGCCCACTTCTATAAAAAATGTTGGCACGCAATCAAAAAATATCTCCTGAGAATGATCCAATATGTCCAAAAATCCACAAATTTGGGGGGGAACACAAATTCCACTTCTCTAGCACTTATACCAAAAGACTCAAATCCATCCTCTTTCTCTAGATTCGGGCCCATATCCTTATGCAATGTCTCTTACAAACTCATCACTAAAATCATTACCAACCGAATCAAACCTCTCCATCATAAGCTTATCTCCCCAAACCAAAGTGGATTTGTAGAAAATACACAAATGATCAACAACATCATCCTGGTCCAAGAAGCCATACATTCCAGCAAGGAATGAGGAGATCAAGGAATGATCATTAAAATATATATGGCCAACATTGTTGACAGTGTGAGACATAAATTTATGTTTGTAGCTTTACGAAATTTGGCTTCAGTCTAGAATTTGTTGCTTGGATCTCTGCCTGCATGTCCAAGCCATGGATTTCCCCTCTAATTAACGAGCGGACAACAAACTTCTTTAAAATTTCCATAGGGTTGAGGTAAGGTTTCCCCCTTTCCCCCCTCCTCTACATAATTATGGAAGAAACTCTCGAAAGGCAGCTGGAAAAGGATCGCGCCTCCAAAGACATTCCTGGTATCAAAATCGCTCGGGGGACAAAGACAATGAACCGCTCCCAATTCGTTGATGACACTCTCCTCATTGGAGGTGCCTCCATTGTCATAGCCAAGAGATTCAAAAATGCTCTGGATAATTTCACCCAGGCCTCGGGAACCCTCAAAAATAGTGCCAAATCCAATATCTACACTTGGAACACTCCCCCAAGAACAACCCACTTAATAGCAAACATATTATGTTTCCCTCTCATAGAAAAATGGCAAACCTTCAGATACCTTGGCATCCTAATCTGTCTTAAATCTCTTCCCAATTCAGCTTGGAACCAAATCCTCGACAAAATCGAAAATAAGTCGGATCAATGAGACTCCTTCTGGCTCAACCTGGCCGACCGAATTTTTCTTTTAAAATCAGTCCTCTCCGCTCTCCCCATTTTTTAATTCTCCTCTCTTATTTTCCCTCAGAGCATCAATATCTCGATCTCACATCTCCTAAGATGCTTTCTCTAGGAAGGGGGAAAGTCTGAAACAAAAAAAATTCACCTTGTTAACTAAGATATTGTAAAACATCCACAAGAAAATGGAGGCCTAGGCATAAAAGACCCTACCCTCTCCAACCTGACTATGGGAGAAAAAATCTTATGGAATATTATTTCGAGAATGACGAACTGGTGGAAAACAATTCTCTTGAAGAAATACATAATAGGGGACATACTCAGATGTTTAGAACAACAACACTCCTTGAGCAATGGCTCTCTAATCGGGAAGCTTCTTTCTGCCTCCATCCCCCTCATTAAAATCCAGCTCACCTGGATACCTGGGAATGGAAAAAAAATCCTTATTGGAGCAGACAACATCATGGGAAATCCGCCACTATGGCAGCACATTCATCTTTGACCTCTCATTAATTGGCTAAACTCGTAAGGCAAGAACTACATCTCAGATATCTCTTCCTGGAACGTTGATTTGGGTGATTGGATAGGATGGAATATTCAAAATCTCCCAAGCAATCTTCAGGAAGTAGCCCATTAGTTGCAAAGTATTTTGAGAGGTTGTGCCCCCATTCACAACACGCTAAAATACAAGAGAAGTTTGGGTAATGGGATTTACTCTTTCAAACAAGGTTATTCACATATTTTCTCCCAAAAAGATCTCCCCCCCAAAGATAAGATCTGGAATTCCCTCTGGAACAATGACAGTCCTCCTAAGGTAAATTTCTTCTGTTGGATAGTTGCGCATGGAAAATTACTTACAAGTGAAAATATTCTCAAAAGGAACATACACAGTCCTTTCAGATGTGAGTTGTGTCACAATGCACAGGAAACCTCTCAGCATATTTTCATCCATTGCCCTTGTGTTATCTCTGTGTGGAAAGCAACCCTCCAAAGCCTCCACAGGAAAATCAGATGGTCATCCCAACCAAAAGAGTTTCTCTCAAATTGGAAATCCTATTATTGTGGCTCCTTAAAGAACAAACCTCTCTTAAGAGACTTATTCAAAGCCTTGCCTAAGTACATTTGTTGGAAAATTTGGCTCTCCCGAAACAAGGCCATCTTCTCCAACCTCCACTCCCCCCCAGATCTTGTAGCTAAAAAATACATAACCCTTCTGGCATAATTCTTCCTTTCCAAATCCAAACCCATCTCCTTCACCCCCTCCTCCATCTTAGAATCTGATTGGATCTCCATCTTTTTCCCCTCCATCCCTCCCATTTTCCACCCCCTCCTCTAACGAGATCCTCCTAGCAGCTTCATGATGACACTGAGTTCTCACACTGGCGCAATGAGCAACTGACACATACTCTCTACTTCGACGGAGCCTCAAAGGGAAACCCTGGGGTGGCAGGAGCGAGAGGGGTCATCATTTTCCCAAGAGGAAATCAAAAACTCACCTTCCACTAGAGCCTCGAAATTGCTTCCAATAATCAAGATGAAGCTTACTCTCTGTATCAAGGCCTTCTCCTCACCAAAAATATGAACATCCACTCCCTTTTTGTCATTAGTGATTCTAATATAATCATAAATCATTCCCACAAAGGTTCTCACCCCCCAAATATCCATTTAAATGCCATATCCCACTGAATCTCTGAAATTACCAAACACTTATGCAATGTTTCCTTTTTTCATGTACTCAGACACAATAATCAAATCATTGATACTCAAGTGAATATAGAAATCACTCTAGAACCAAGTTCATTGGTTGTCAATGGCCTCACACAACTAATCCCCACTCCATGATCCTATCACCCATCCTACAAGCACTAGAAAATTGGCGACCAGCTCACCTATTCGCTCAGATCGACACATGGAATATGAATTTGGCCACTAGCATGAACCATTCACATCACAACACCTCTCCTCTAAATCCGCCCCGTGGCACTTGAATCTGGGCCCTCACGCTTCTACACCTCACCTCTCGTCACCTTGAAGTTTCCTCTTTCACCTCAACGTGTGCCACTCTTTCCACACCCTCCATCTCCCCCAGCTTGGGAAGTCACTTCGACACTCTTCCGGTTGCATCAGATTGTTGTAACAAGACCTGGAGAGTGATGAATTCGGTCAACATGACTCCATCGCAGTACTATCCATTTAATTTGGGCAATGTGAGCAGTACCAGGATCAGCAAAGGGCATGATAGCAGTTCATGTGCCCATTCAAAAATGGGTAAATGAAATCGCCCTCTAAATCTCGCGCAGATGATGGACCATATCAAAAGAATCATGGCGCATCACTTGGGCCTATTTCATACTCCGAATAAGGGAGAGAAATATACCCCTCCTCTGATCATAGATATCGGCTCTTGCATCATTCAGACATGCAGTGAAATCAATCTCAGCAAAATGAGAAGGAACACAGGCAACCATTGTGCCATCTCAGAGGAAGAACATAATGAACTGGTTAATACGTTGCAAAATCTGCAAATCAATATCAGAGCCCTCTCAACTCAAGTCCTAACCATATTGGAAATCACCATCCAACAATGGGCAGAGCACCAGCGGACAAAGGATGAATGCGAGGCACTAAGGCAACAAATAACAATTCCTCAGTTCGGGGCTGGACCTATTTCTCCATCGACTTCCCCAACATCTTTTGCAGCCATCTCCGATGAAGCCTCTTCTCTTGGACCTCAACCACGACTGGACCTAAATCTCAGGCTATCAGCAGAAGAAGAACCTCTAGCAGCGGATGAGAACAATATTTAAGTGTATGCTTTGTTTAACAATTTTTTTATTAGGCTCTTACTGTATGATCTTCATTGTAAAAGCTTTGATCGGATTTAGAATAGTAGAAAGTCTCGCCACCGCTCACCACATACCTACTGGGAGACTACAGGGAGGCAAATTTTGTAATTATAGGTCCTACAAATCACTTTTTGTACTTCTCTTGCGATTATTCACAACTTTTTAATATAAATTTTCTCTAGTTTTTGTTAAAAAAAAAACATCCTCAAAATGAGGGGAAGTACTCGAGTTTTTTCCTAAGTTTTTGTAACCCAGGATATACACACACACAATCTTATTACATTATAATTCTAATACATATAGTAATAAAAAGAGGCTTTATAACAACCATTGTATCAATGCAAAAAAAATTAGATCTAATGTATATAGTCGAAAGAAGAATTGGTATAATTAAAATGAATCCTTCAAGATTTCTTAAGAAATTTGATTTACAAGATAAAAAGAATCTCCTCACTAGTGAGATAGATATTTAAAATGTGAAGTAGCAAATTATCGAAAAAGAAATTAAATTAAAAATTAAAAGGAGACTCCAAAAGTCAATATGGAAATTATATACATTTAATTCAATATGGAGGATATACACAAATGCCTAAGGAAATTTCTTATCTAAAAAAATAATTTGACATCTTGCTCACAAAAGTTAAAACAATTAAAACAATTAAAACAATGAAAAATGACATTTTCAAAAGTCAAGTCATGCATATTGTACACAAAAATAGGTTTATAAATTCAGTTTAATTTTCTAAGGATAAGTTATGAACAAAGAGATGTATATAAATGTAGTCAAATTTAAAAAAGAATTTATCTCAAAATCATCAATTAACAAATTCCCTAGATTATTCAATAAAGATATTAACTCACAACTTAGGGTGAATCATGAGCATCCTAAATTGGAGATCAAGAAAAAAAATTACAAGAGAACATTATCCCCATCCCAATCACAAGATTCATCACATTGATTAGTGAAATTACCAACTTTAATACTAAACCAAAGTATGCATGA
>ML801504.1:78681-94067 GCA_009831015.1 Picea engelmannii | reverse complement strand
TGATTTTCCTCCAAGTGAGGATTTTCAAGGTATTGATAAGGATGATGAAGATTTTCCTCCAAGTGAGAATTTTCAAGGCAGTAACGAAGATGATGAAGAATTTCCCTCAAGTGGGGATTTTAAAAGTAGTGAATATGATTATGTCAATCGTGGACAATCTTTCTCGAGTGGGGTATTTAAAGGCAACAATGTTGATGATGATGATTTTCCTCCAAGTGAGTATTTTCAAGGTATCGATGAAGATTTTCCTCCAAGTGAAGATTTTCAAGGCACTAAGAAGGATGATGAAGAATTCCCCTCAAGTGGGGATTTAAGAGCAGTGAAAATGATTATGCCAATGGTGGACACTCTTTCCTAAATGGAGATTTTAAGAGTAGTGAATATGATTACTCCAATGGTGGACACTCTTTCTTAAGTGGGGAATTTAAAAGTAACAATATTGATGATGATTTTCCTCCAAGTGAGGATTTTCAAGGCACTCATGAGGATGATGGAAATTTTCCTCCAAGTGAGGATTTTCAAGGCACTCATGAGGATGATGAAGAATTTCCCTCAAGTGGAAAGCAGTTAAGATGATTATGTCGATGGTGAACAATTTTTTCCAGGTGTGCAATTTAAAGGAACCAATGGTGATGATGATGATATCCTCCAAGAGAATATTTTAGAGGCATTGATGATGGTGTTGTTGATTGTTATCGAACAGTTTGTAGCTAGGAAGAAAGGCTATAAAGTAGAAGGTCAAACTGGTGTAACAGGAACCTATCCCACCCAATGTGACCATGATGGGGAGGTTCTTTCTTTTTAGGGAGGCTAGGCCTAGGGGAGATGTCCCCAGTGACCTGGTTTTTTGAAAGGGAAAAGGATAAAAGGACAAGGACAAATTCCCCCTTTACAGATCACCGCCAATCAGATAGTCCCAGCTAAATAGCCAATAATAAGGTATAACCAAAGAAAAGAAAAGAACCTGCTTGAGACAATACAAAAAGGAAACTGATACGTGCAATCTTGGTTAGTACTTCATATATATATAAGACTATCTGATATTCAATATAAGCAATTTGAATATAAATATTGACGAAGTCAATGTTTATCAATAGCAATAAAAATCATATCACTTCATCAATAATTATTAGAATCATGTGGCATTCAATGTAATAAACCAACTCTTTACTCAATTAATGCCTTTAACTACCATTCAATTGCTCAAAAATTACAACGTTGTTGCAATAAAGATGAACTATTCAATAATGACGTCAACAACTTAGGGTTAGTAGGGTTAGCTAGAGCTAGGGTTAGTGTATTTAGGGTTTCAATTCAAAGCTTTGAGAGAGTTTAGATCAAGTTCTACTTCAACGTTTGAGGTATTAGATCAGTGCCTTGGGGTTTTAATGGAGTCATAGATGAAGGATGCATAGGTTGAAGGAGGCAGGATTTCAAGGACTAGAGGGGAAAATTTTGAAGTGTTGCTTAATTAGGGCCTCAAAATCAGAACCCTAGGGGAGAGAGGTTCACTCTGGTGTTTCTAAAGCAAGACCTTGTGCTCTCTCCTCCTTCCCGAAAAACGGCTAGCTCAGATGAAGCACAAAAACAAGACAAGAAGGCTTGATGAGGGAGAGTGTTGCTACAACAAGGCTCTTTCATCAAACCCTAAAAGAAAAATGGCACTAAGTGTAGATAGCCTAGGCCTGGGACGTCTTCTTCCTCTTGGATTCTAAATGGTACGGCTAGCACAGGGGAAAGAGAGACAAGGAGTGTAGCTATGGCTAGGCTCTCTTTCTCTCCTTTAATGGCTGAAAGTTTCTCTGTCAGGGGACATGAGACAAGGACCTACTTGTGTGTTTGTCACCTAGGGTTTTGATTCAGCAAAATAAATAACATATGCAAGAAATTAGACTACAACCATTCATTCAAGAATTTTTGCAGAAAAATACTTACAATTCATCAAGAAATTACCATGCAAACCCTGGTTGTAACACCTTCCTTCAAGAGAAACACCATAAAATGCCAAAATTTGTCTTCCTTCAACAAGTGTGCCTCAATAGATCAGCAAAAACCCTAGAATAGGGCGCAAATTTCAGACCTCACCAAGTGGTGAGTGAAAGATGATGATAAAATGAGAGTCAAAACCCTCAATATATAGTTTATCAATGACCTAATTTTACTTTTTAGGTCGCAAAAAAGGCTAAAAAGGCCATAATGTCAAAATAATATTGTTTTTACATTAAATTGTCAAATTAAATCCCTAATTGAGCTACAAAGAGAGTAAAATCCCCTTCAAGGGAGGTGCTAGCCCTTTCTAGGGAAAATGAGACATCTAGGAGAAAAATGTTAGACCCCAGGGGCCTCTCCAACATGCCACACATGCCACTGCTGCCCAATCTGCCTCCAAAAGTGTCCATGAAGCTGGATGACATCATGGTGAAGATGGGGATGTCCCAAGCCTTCCAAGGCTAGTGTCCCACTGAAAAGAGGTCATTCCCCCTAGGTTTAGTCCTGCCGGAGTGTCTCTGGTGGAACGTCCTCTTCCTCTCAGGTGAAAAACCCATGATCAAGATTTGTCCTGTCTCTCCCCCTTGATGGGGTCTCAGCATCCACCTAGTGGGCTCTTCAACCCCATGGAGGTCTAAACTGGTCATCTCCCCATGTGTACCGGTCCAAATGGTACATGTCCATCGGGCATGGTCCTGCACATCAAAAGCTACGCCCTCCATGGCTTCATCAGTCACAAGGATCATAGCAATGTCAATCACATCTCATCATCAACATTATTAAACATATGCATAAAACCCCTAATACATCAGTCAATAGCTCAAAGACATTACAAAAACCTACAATACAAGATTGGAGAAAAAGACAAGACGTCCTATTGGGCTAGTGTCCACAAGAAAAGGAAAGTTTCCAGGGAGATCTCATCCAAGCCATGTAAGTGAGGTGATGTGGCTAGGGGATGTCCAAAGATGTGGGTGCAGTGAGAGCTAAGGATGCATAAATGTTACCTGTGGGTGCCTTTGTAGAAGGCGAGTTGTACCTGTCATGGATGCATTTTTTCCAAGCCCATTCTTGCCTTTATTCTTTTGCTTGCTTTATTCTTTTATGGCCAAGTTTGGGGACACTACCTTGGCATGGTGACCAAAGCTGACAATGTTACCCACAAGTACTTTCATAGAGATTAGAAGGTTGGCTCGTGATGAGACCCCCTTTCCCTTGGCCATGCAACCAAAGGTCACTGCCCTGGCGTGGTAACCAGATGGTGGCAATGTCATATTGTTAGGTACCCATGGACCTTATAGGTTGGCTCATGATGAGATCCCCTATCCTCTGACTAGGTCTTGTTTTGTTATTTTCCGGGTCCCTCTTGTTTCTTGCTGAGGGGCCTTTTACTGCCTTCTTGGGGATCCCTGGGCGAAGCATCTCAAGGTTTCATTTCTAGGCTTTTGTCTTTTACCAGCTGCTTTTACCTTTTGGGCCTTTAGCCCCTTCTTCCCACGAGATAAGATGCAACCCTGCAAATAGGTCAACCCAATGCCTGGACAAGGGGAATGGGATAAATGAGCGCGAGATAAGATAAAACAATGGTGTTATGATGGGAGCAGACGATGGATTTTCATAAATTCCCCAGTGGCAAACCAAAACCTATGGGAAAAGGGTTGCTAGGGCACCCTGTCAATTTCCCCAAGCATGGTCAAGTGGGAAAATGTAAGATCCAAGTAGTTTTTAGAGATAAAAGGAATCAAATGCATATATTTAAAGGTCTTAATGATCAAAATTGACACATACCATGATACCTGGACCAATTACCTCACGGAGGAAGAACCTTCTCTAATATAGGACCAAGTCGATGGTGATGGATGTCATTGTTGCTGACAAGACAAAGTTGATGGAAGAAGAAAGGATAGGCACTGCAGGGCCATGCTCAGGTCAATCCTGCTCTCAGTACTCCATGTCTAGGACCTGTGGGCCTTGAGACATGATCTCCTAGTTATCCCTAAAAAGTGGGAATAACTTCTAGCTCCAACTCGGGGACATGTGCTCACCGTAGAGCACATCAAAACCTCAAGCACGGTGACACTACCTTGGCATGGTGACCAAAGCTGACAACATTACCCACAAGTAATTTCATAGAGATGAGAAGGTTGGCTCGTGATGAGACCCCCTTTCCCTTGGCCATGCAACCAAATGTCACTGCCCTGGCGTGGTAACCAGATGGTGGCAATGTCATATTGTTAGGTACCCATGGACCTTATAGGCTG
This sequence comes from Picea engelmannii, assembly GCA_009831015.1. NCBI lineage: Eukaryota > Viridiplantae > Streptophyta > Pinopsida > Pinales > Pinaceae > Picea > Picea engelmannii. The sequence goes on along the minus strand of ML801504.1, from coordinate 89,817 downwards.
GCTCATGATGAGACCCCCTATCCTCTGACTAGGTCTTGTTTTGTTATTTTCCGGGTCCCTCTTGTTTCTTGCTATGAGGCCTTTTACTGCCTTCTTGGGGATCCCTGGGTGAAGCATCTCGAGGTTTCATTTCTAGGCTTTTGTCTTTTACCAACTGCTTTTACCTTCTAGGCTTTTAGCCCCTTCTTCCCATGAGATAAGATGCAACCCTGCAAATAGGTCAACCCAATGCCCGGACAAGGGGAATGGGATAAATGAGCGCGAGATAAGATGAAACAATGGTGTTATGATGGGAGCGGACGATGGATTTTCATAAATTCCCCAGTGGCAAACCAAAACCTATGGGAAAAGGGTTGCTAGGGCACCCTGTCAATTTCCCCAAGCATGGTCAAGTGGGAAAATGTAAGATCCAAGTAGTTATTAGAGATAAAAGGAATCAAATGCATATATTTAAAGGTTTTAATGATCAAAATTGACACATACCATGATACCTGGACCAATTACCTCACGGAGGAAGAACCTTCTCTGATACAGGATCAAGCCGATGGTGATGGATGTTGCTGCTGCTGACAAGATAAAGTTGATGGAAGAAGAAAGGATAGGCACTGCAGGGCCATGCTCAGGTCAATCCTACTCTCGGTACTCCATGTCTAGGACCTGTGGGCCTCGAGACATGATCTCCTAGTTATCACTAAAAAGTGGGGATAACTTCTAGCTCCAACTTGGGGACATGTGCTCACCGTAGAGCGCATCAGAACCTCAGCATCTCTAGCATAACCTATAGACATGCTCAATCTCGATAGAAGTGTCAATAACAAAATTCGGGTGGTAATGCCACCCTAGCATACATAGCTATATATACTAACATAAAGCAATCAATGAGTAAGATGATGAAAGCAAACTTCTTACCTATACTTACCTATTGGCTGGAATGTTGGGTGTAGTCAAACAACTAGTGAAGCCAATCCAACAACGTTCCTTGATACCTACCTTTGTGCTTCATAATAAACCAAAATAGTGATAAATCAAGCACAAAAATTTCATGAGTTAGAATATATATCATATCATCGAAAATCTCAAAGTCTAACTCATGGAGGCGGGTGGGAGGGATAAAATCCTGCCAAGTCCATCTCTGAGGAAAGTACTCAATCCACTTCAAGATAGGGTCATGAAAGGTGCAAGGTTCAGAAAACTGACTCAAAGGGCCTGCAAATTGGCTACCTAGGACATCCTCATGCTCCGAAGTCAAGGAAGGGATCGACAAACACCTAGAAGATGACTAGCAAACTATCAAGGGAAAGTTGAAAAACTGGGATAACTGACTCAAACTTGCAGTACCCAACCAACCCTTGGAGTCTATGGTTTTCCTAAGAGGAAACTCAACATAAAAAATATACTTCCCAACTACACCTTTAATGGAAAAGAACGGTAAAGTAATAACAGGTGGCTGGAGTGAAAATCCATGAGAATCCTTCTTTAGGCAAACAATGTTCTTACTTGTATCAAAATCTGAGCACAGTGGTGGTTGAGAGTCATCTTCATAAAATAAATCCAAATTCTTAGAGGAAAAATCAAAGTCCTCAAGGTATGACCGAAAATCATCAGGAAAACAAGGTACTAGGTCATCCTTGGGTTTTTGGAGAGTATGGATAAAAACCTCATCTCCTTGTTGCCACTGGTGAAGAGTAATATGTTGTGATAATTGCAAAGGCAACACTTGGAAATGACTCTCAATGTCATCGATTGGATCCATATCATAACCAACTATATCCCACCTACGTCTCCCAACATGTATGAATTCATCAATGTTATCAACTATGTCATTATTTGTATCATAACATGCAGGTTTCGAAAAATCATTCACCTCCTCCTCATTTCCTTCATCATAAGGTAAAACATCATCAAAAACTAGGGGAGGAGGGAAACTTATTGTTTCTTCTTGTGCAGGGGCTTCGAGGACTTGGGTATCTTTAACACGCATTATTGTCTTATCCTCATGAGTAGCCCTTTATTCTTTGGTCATGTAGCAAGGAAAATGCTCTTCATTTGGGGATTCCATTTCTCCATCACTCTCTGAATCATGGAATAAGCTATCATCAAAATCCTGAAAAGGAAAGAAACTAACCTTATCGACTTGTTGTTGTGCAGGTGGAGAAGGTTTATGAATCACTTCATCAAGAGGAAGAGGGCATGGTGATACTTCGTTATTGGGTTCCGACTCCTCAACTGTTTCTTCAGCAATCCCTCGTCGATCTGTGGTTTGTTCCCCTTCTTCTTGGATATCAATGACGAATCTCTCAAGGGTAAACAAATTTTCTCCATTGACAGTACTTAAGGTAAAGAGGCATCCTATATAAAACGAGGAGATCTTCTCCTCAATCACTTCAGCCATGTAGTAAGCTTCATCGAGCGTCCTTGGGGCTATCGCATTTAGAGGGAAACTCAGGTATCCAAAAAGTGCACAAGCAAAGAGATGGACCAGGTATCTCTCCTCGAGATGATGATTCTCAGGAATCTGATATAGCATTTTCTCAAATCTATCCTAGAAGTCTCTGACAATTTCATCCTCAGCTTGCTTTATATGCTCAAGTTCTTTTAAAAGTGTTGGGATGTCTTTTGATTGGATACCCCATATTTCGAGAAAGGTTTTATCAAATTCCTCCATAGTTGTGATGTTGGCATCAGGGAGGTTGTCATACCATTCTTTGGAATTGCACCAAAGAGTGGTCAAGAAAATTTTCATGACCACATCTTCAGCATAATCATCGATAGGGTAGGATAGGAAGAAGTTCCAGAAATTTCTCATATGATAGTCATCTCTTTCGCTATCACCACCATAGAATCCAGGGAGCAAATTTAAGTATTCAAAGGGAATTTGTTGAGGGTATCTCGGGATGTTATTCATGTCTAAAGTCTTGTAATTCCCGGGATCCCATTGTGAAGTCATTGTTGGCTTCTTCATTAGTGGAGTCGCCCCAAATAGTTTTCTTGAAACTATCAAAGAAATAGGGAAAACACCCTAGTGGAGTCGCTAGGTAAGCTTGTAAGAAAATAGTCTTTGAGGCAAGGCTTACCGAAAGGATTTGTCGTCTAAGGAGAATTGATTCAGTCTTCCCCGGCAACGACACCAAAATGTTATTGCACAGTTTGTAGCTAGGAAGAAAGGCTATAAAATAGAAGGCCAAATTGGCGTAACATGAACCTATCCCACCCAATGTCACCATGATGGGGAGGTTATTTCTTTTTAGGGAAGCTAGGCCTAGGGGAGACATCCTCGGTGACCTAGGGTTTTGAAAGGGAAAAGGATAAAAGGACAAGGACAAATTCCCCCTTCACAGATCACCGCCAATTAGATAGTCTCGACTAAACATCCAATAATAAGGTATAACCAAAGAAAAGAAAAGCACCTGCTTGAGACAATACAATAAGGAAAATGATATGTGCAATCTTGGTTAGTACTTCATATATATATATATATATATATATATAAGACTATCTGATATTCAATATAAGCAATTTGAATATAAATATTGACGGAGTCAATTTTTATCAATATCAGTAAAATTCATATCACTTCATCAATAATTATTAGAATGATGTGGTATTCAATGTAATAAACCAACTCTTTACTCAATTAATGCCTTTAACTACCATTCAATTGCTCAATAAGTAAAACGTTGCTGCAATAAAGATGAACTATTCAATAATGACATCAGCAACTTAGGGTTAGTAGGGTTAGCTAGAGCTAGGGTTAGTGTAGTTAGTGTTTCAATTCAAAGCTTTGAGAGAGTTTAGATCAAGTTCTACTTCAACGTTTGAGGTCTTAGATCAGTGCCTTGGGGTTTTAATGGATTCATAGGTGAAGGAAGCATAGGTTGAAGGAGGCGGGATTTCAAGGACTAGAGGGAAAATTTTTGAAGTCCTGCTAACGCAGAGCCTCAAAATCGGAACCCTAGGGGAGAGAGACTCACTTCGGTGTTGCTAAAGAAATGCCTCGTGCTCTCTCCTCATTCCTGGCAAACGCCTAGCTCAGATGACGCACAAAAACAAGACAAGAAGGCTTGATGAGGGAGAGTGTTGCTACAACAAGGCTCTTTCATCAAACCCTAAAAGAAAAACGACCCTAAGTGTAGATAGCCTAGGCCTGGGGCGTCTTCTTCCTCTTGGATTCTAAATGGTATGACTAGCACAGGGGAAATAGAGACAATGCGTGTAGATATGGCTAGGCTCTCTTTCTCTCCTTCAATGGCTGAAAGTTTCTCTATCAGGGGACATGAGACAAGGACCTACTTGTGTGCTTTTCACCTAGGGTTTTGATTCATCAAAATAATTAACATATGCAAGAAAATAGACTACAACCATTCATTCAAGAAGTTTTGCAGAAAAATACTTACAATTCATCAAGAAATAACCATGCAAACCCTAGTTGTAACACCTTCCTTCAAGAGAAACACCATAAAATGCCAAAACTTTTCTTCCTTCAACAAGTGCACTGTGCACCTCATTAGATCAGCAAAAACCCTAGAATAGGGCGCAAATTGCAGACCTCACCAAGTGGTGAGTGAAAGATGATGATAAAATGAGAGTCAAAACCCTCAATATATAGTGTATCAATGACCTAATTTTACTTTTTAGGTCATAAAAAAGGCCGACAAGGCCATAATCTCAAAATAATATTGTTTTTACATTAAATTGTCAAATTAAAACCCTAATTGAGTTGCAAAGAGAGTAAAATCCCCTTCAAGGGAGGCGCTAGCCCTTTCTAGGGCAAATGAGACATCCAGGAGAAAAACGATAGCCCCCAGGGGCCTCTCCAACATGCCACACATGCCATTACTGCCCAGTTTGCCTCCAAAAGTGTCCATGAAGTGTGATGACATCATGGTGAAGATGGGGAAGTCCCAAGCCTTTCAAGGCTAGCGTCCCACTGAAAAGAGGTCATTCGCCCTAGGTCTAGTCCTTCCGGAGTGTCTTTGGTGGAATGTCCTCTTCCTCTTAGGTGAAAAACCCCTTATCAAGATTTGTCCTATATCTCCCCCCTGATGGGGTATTAGCATCCACTTGGTGGGCTCTTCAATCCCATGGAGGTCCAAACTGGTCATCTCCCCATGTGTACCGGTCCAAATGGTACATGTCCGTCGGGCATGGTCCTGCGCATCAAAATATATGCCCTCCATGGACTCATCATTCACAGGGATCATAGCAATGTCAATCACAACTCATCATCAATATTATTAAACATATGCATAAAACCCCTATTACATCAGTCAATATCTCAAAGACATTACAAAAACCTACAATACAAGACCCCCTATCCTTTGACTAGGTCTTGTTTTGTTATTTTCTGGGTCCCTTTTGTTTCTTGCTGAGAGGCCTTTTACTGCCTTCTCGGGGATCCTTGGGAGAAGCATCTCGAGATTTCATTTCTAGGCTTTTGTCTTTTACTAGCTACTTTTACCTTTTGGGCTTTTAGCCCCTTCTTCCCGCGAGATAAGATGCAACCCTGCAAATAGGTCAACCCAATGCCTGGACAAGGGGAATGGGATAAATGAGCGCGAGATAAGATGAAACAATGGTGTTATTATGGGAGTGGACGATGGCTTTTCAGAAATTCCCCAGTGGAAAACCAAAACCTATGGGCAAAGGCTTGCTAGGGCCCCCTGTCAATTTCCCCAAGCATGGTCAAGTGGGAAAATGTAAGATCCAAGCAGTTGTTAGAGATAAAAGGAATCATATGCATATATTTAAAGGTTTTAATGATCAAAAGTGACACATACCATGATACCTAAACCATTTACCTCACGGAGCAAGAACCTTCTCTGATACATGACCAAGCCGATGGTGATGGATGTCGTTGCTACTAACAAGACAAAGCTAATGGAAGAAGAAAGGATAGACCATGCTCAGGTCAATCCTGCTCTCAGTACTCCATGTCTAGGACCTATAGGCCTCGAGACATGATCTCATAGTTATCCCTAAAAAGTGGGGATAACATTGATAATGAAGACATTCTTATTAGAGAAAAGTTTAATGGCATATATAGTCTTAAGGGTGATGATGATTTTCCTTCAAGTGAATATTTTCATGGAAGATCCAATGACATTGGTGAGGATGGTAATCATTTTTCTGGTGAGTTTGATATTCCTCTCATCAACGAGATTATCAGTGAAGATGGCGATGGACCTAGCCATGATTATCATGTTCTCAATCATTCAGCTGTAACAAATCAAGGTGATCAACATTCTCTTGTTCGGTCTCCTGACAATGTTTTGCTTGATATTCCTTCTAGTGATGTGGAAATTCCTTCTAGTGAAGATGATGAAATAGTGGAGACATTGCAAAGAAACATTTTGTCTAGGACTAGGACTAGACCTTTTTATATCAATCCAAATCATTCTAGTTATACAAGGTCTAGGAAAGAATTTCTCACTAAATCAGTTTTCATAAGTGATTTGATTTCAAGTGAATGTTGTCAAAAGAATTGTTTGAAAAGCATGCACTACATGTATGCCTTGAATAAAAGGAAGACATATTTTTCAATGAATAAGAGCATGAAAAATCCATATTTAATGGGGTGCATGATATCCACCAAGACATGATATGATTATCGCATTGGGAATCTATTACTTTGTAGAAAGGATTTCAAAAAAAATCACTCAATTGGTAATCTTCGTCTATCAATAATCCAAACAAGGTTGGAAAAAAATCCTTCATTTTATTCAAAGGTACATCATGGACGAGAGAGTGGGCCATTAACAAACACTACATTTCTATGGATGTGTGACTTATTTTCCAAACATGGAGAGTGTATGCCAGATAGAGACACAATACAAATTCCAGATAATTTCTCAAAGAGGAAAATCTACGACTTGTATAAAGAATATGTTGAAGGTGTTGAAGGAAATGGTAATTTCATTACATATGCATATTTTACAATAATATGGAAGAAACAATTCAACAATGTATGTATTCCTAAGAAGTCAAGGATGGGGGTTTGTCGTACATGTGCTACTCTTAAATCAAGAAGAGATAAATCTAAAGGGGTAGAAAGAGGTATACATTTACTATTTTGTTTTTTTTAATTGGATATTTATCAACGATGAAAACATATTATCAAATTTTCATTTTGATAATATGTGCAGATTCCATAGTCTGTATGATAATTGATGGCATGGACTAAAAGAAAACACTTCTACCACATTTTGTCTGTACACAAAAAAAATTACAAGAAGAGAATTTCATTCAGTTTCACTTGGTTGGTTGTATGGTTTTTAATGCAAAAATGTGTCCAAGGGTTTACTTCACAGCTCCAAATATTCATAATGATACAAATCTGACCATCACCATAATTCATCATGTGCTCACTCATTGGTCTAGGAATCTTCCTCAAGTTATATATCTACAGTTAGACAACACTAGTCATGAAAACAAAAATCAAATTGTGTTTGGGTATCTAAGCATGCTTGTTCAACTGAGAAACTTTCAAAAGGTGAAAGTTGGTTTCCTTCTTGTTGGACACACTCATGAACATATTGATCAAATGTTTAGTCGTTTTTCAGTAACATTGAAGAAGAAAAATGTTGGAATCCTACCATCATTAATTGAATGTATTAAGAAATCATACATTTCAGAGCATGGTTTTCACATATTAGAATAAATTGTTGACATGTGGAGATTTATTCAGGGATCTCATGGTGAAGAAAAATGTGTTGAGCAACTTAATGACATTAGCTTCCAACATTAATTTTTTTTCAAAAAAGTTGATGGGAAAACATGTATATGGGGAAAGTAGTATTCAACTATTGTATAATGGAGGCCTTCATCGGGTTTATCACTTTTTAAGTTCATTCTAGATCGTCCAATATTTGCATCAAATTTATTGTTATTACTATCAGTTGTTGAAATCCATAATGCACGGAAGTGTAATAGAGATGTAGATTATTTTGAATGTCTGGAAGAAATAAAAAAGCCCATTAAAGATACATATGAGTACTTTGATGTTGTTGATTCTGTTTGGTGGGAGTCTTTTTTTAATGATCAAAGTGATGTAATTTCAAGCTCAACAAATGAAGATACATTTTTGAAGACTCTATTTCATTGGCCACAAAATATGTCAAATGAATCTGAAGAAAGAAATATTGTTTAACAACAAGAATCTCAAGGTGTTATTGAGTTTACACAAGCAGAGGAAAGAGAAATGTATATTGGTTCTCGAATATCGCGTGCACAACATGAAGCCATGAAAGACCTTTACATGGGTTCAGTGCATGATATTAAGGAGGGTAGCATGATTGCAGTCTTAACGACCGAAGATCCACATGGTTATCCATTCTAGATTGCAAAGGTTATAAAGATTGGCAAATAAAATGAAGATGTTATAGCAATTGAAGTGCATTGGTATGCAACAGGTACACACCCATTCAATTGTGTGTAAAAGCCATAGATATTGGTTGAGAAACATGTCAATAGAAAGATAAAAAGAAAGGGTCAAAATACAACTCGTCGTCGCACTGACCTCTTAAAATTAGAGGATGTTGACATATTTGTTTATGACTTCAATTTGACAAAGAGATGAACTCTTTGCTTCAGGATACTAGAGGTTATCAGAAGGTTGTTGCCACAAGAAATAACTGCAAGATGGGAGTTTGTTGAACCTAGTCGTAGATCTAAAAGGATTTTGACATCTGAAATGTTGGGCATGCATGTAGACTCATATGGTGCATTCATCAACAACAGAGAACAATATGGATCATCTACATCTTCATCCAATAATTCATATGAAGACAATGTAGATTCTTATGGTATTTCAGAATCCATGAGTCAATCTGAATAAGTGTATGAAACATTTTATGTCTTTTTATCCATATGATGTTTGTATGGTAACTAGAAATGAGCATTTAACTTACATATAATATTACATGAAGTTATGAATCATGTCTATGTTTTATGAATTATATGTTTTGATTATGGAGAATATAATAAAAAAAATTAGCTCGTATGTTTTGAATGTGGACAATGTAACAATACTTTTAAGAAATAATTTATGTTTCATTCAATGTAACTTGTATTTTTTTTTATTATTAAAAGTTAAAAACTAGTAAAAAGTGATATTTATTTTTTTAAGTATTGGGTGATATTTTAATGGCATTATGTATTATCTTGTGTTTGGAGTGATAAACTAAGATTTAAAAAGTAAGCATTTAAGGGTTGATTTTATAATTTTGTTTACAGTAATGATGATTTCTTTTACTACTTAAAAAAAAGTGTCATTTTAATACCTCAATTTTAGCATGGGTGGTACCAGTAGTAGTACTTTTCAATTTAATGGTTGATTTTAAAGTTTTGGTTTTAGTGGTACCAACTGTTAAGAATAAGATTTCAAATTATCTATAATTTTAACGTTTTGAAAAAAACAATTTGCTTTAAGTAACATTATATTTTTATTTGGGTATTGATTTTAAGGTTTTTCTGAGCTACTATATGAGTTTTGAAGGCCATGCTTGAAAAATGTTGTAATTTTGATCTCGTTGGAAAAATGGTGCTACCAGTAGCACCACTTTTTGATTTGGGGATTAATTTTCATTTTTTTTATGCAAAAATATGGGTTTTAAGGGATAGAGTTCTTGTTTTGAGGTCACAGTTCCCGTTAAGTCGATAATTTTTCCATTAGTTAGACTATAATCATTGATGGTGCACTAATGTCCATGAAAGGAAACTCTTTGATTTATATCTTTCATATAAGGAATTGAAAGGAGTTCCTTCTTCAAACTAGCGTACCAATAACATGTGATCCAAGTCAAGAGCAACACCTAAAGGCATATGAAATGAAATGCAACCAACTCCTTTCAAAAATCCATCTTTAGCAAAAATTTCATTTATCAATTCATTAATGTAAATAATTCCATCTCATATCCTAGTAAGGAATCATCAACCATCTCATGATACAATTTTATCAATCATTTCCATTAGATCGTTTGTGTCACAAGTATCACCAAGCATTTGCATTAGATCATCTATGTCACAGGTAACATCCATCATTTATATTAAGTCATATGTCTCACAAGTAACATCAACCATTTGTAGAAGGTTATTTGTATCACAAGTTGCATCAACCGTGTTCTCAATTTGTTGTTCGATTTCAATTAATTATTTAGGTGAAGTGCTTCAATTAATTTATCTTTTCAATCAATTTGTTGATAAAGATTAAGAACCAGATTATTCAAATCACATAAGGAGTTCTATAATTCTTTAATTTTTTTATTAGCATTTTGCAAATACTTTCTTCCTTTGCCCATCTTAGATTTTTCACTTGTCATGCTCATTTGTTCTCACTCACTTGCATGTGTTTCTTTTATATCATGTTTGCTTGCTTGTGTCAACCTTACGGTCTCAGGTATTACTAATTATGCACCCCAAAGTTATCTTTAACAATGATTTTTGACACTTTGATTGATGATGACTTCCTTATTCAATTTTAGGCAAGTCTTTTTTATAATAGTCACAATTGATTTTTTACTTTGAAATGATCTAAAACTCCACTCTTTGTACAATTCAATGCTCATACTCAATGACTTATCCTTCAATTTGTAAAATTCAAGGATTTAATTTATTCAAATCAATGGTTCAAAAGACTATTGACTTTGACATTTTGACTATGTTCCATGAAGATTAGAGGAACAAGCAACTCGTTGTCCTCTCATTACATGAGATTTCATGTTTTGAATGATCGAGAATTTTAAAGCCTTGGTACTCCATATGTGTTATGACAAATTGCAATTAAGTGCCAAAACTAGACACAATAGAGCATCACACATCCAAAAATCATATACAATCATTTTATTATATTGGATATAATTAGCTCTTTGCACTTAAAAAGTATAACAAATAACACTCTCGTCAATGAGAGTTCAAACTTTATCTTCAAATCAAGATACATTCATTCATTTTAACCTTACAAGGCTTTTTCACCAAAGGCATAACATGGGTCAAAAAACTTGTATACAAAGTTTACCAAGCCTTCAACTATTTTACTCACAACAATAGCAACTTTCTTTTTTCAAACTTTTGAATGTTTGAAAATATCTACAAGATTCTTTTCTTCTTATTTACAAATTTAAGCTATTCTTCCAAATCTTT
>ML801504.1:54377-67119 GCA_009831015.1 Picea engelmannii | reverse complement strand
GACAGCATACAGGGTTGTAGAAAGGTGATCTCTAAGTCAATATCTATTAACAGTAACTCCTTCGATTTTTCCTATATTTCCTGTCCTTTTTTAGCTACAATTTAAATTTACATTCAAAAGACACTTTCGGACTGGGTACATTATAATAACAGAAAATAGACAAGAACTTTTACAAGCCTAGGTTGTAATGTCCTCCACCTCTTGACTTAGTAGTCTAGAATCTAGATGTCCCCACTAATGTCCCCCACCTCTTGACTTAGTAGTCTAGAATCTAGATGTCCCCACTAGACTATAGTCTCATGAGAAAATGGGGACTAAGAGGCTCCAAAGTGTTCACTTATGAATAATGTTATAATTTTAAAGTGACTTTGGGAAAAAGGTGAAATAAGTGGGAAAAGGCCAGATGAAGAAAAGAAAGGTAAAAAACCTTAGAAGGTGGTTGACTAACTTAAGTGGAAATTAGATCAGAGGTATAAAAGAAAAAGGAGGGTGCCTCACTCCTCATTCTTGTCATTTTCACTTTTGGATCTTGAGCTCTTGAGCTACGGATGTTTTGAGAGTTTTGGGAGAACAAACCCTAGAGATCTGCTCGATGGTGAAAGATTCCACCTTTCCTGATCCAAGCTTGGTCACAGAGGTGGAAGATCCCTTCCTCACCATTCTACTTAGTCACAGGTAGTTCTTACCAGTCAGAGGAAGAGAAGTGTGCACCAGTGAAGGGTTTCCAGCAGAAGGGTGCACCACTTGAGGAAGAATAGTTCAATCTGAAGGGAGGAAGCAACATTTGGAGGTGAGACTTGTTGGGAAATGGTTGTTGGGCCTAGGGCACCTTTCCTAGCACATTTTGGAGAAGGAAGTTTTCCTTTCCTATCTGTTATTGGGGAGCTTAGCACAAGTTCTACAGGAGGAGGGCGCATTGCAGTAAGGAGATCTAATCATTTGGTGTGTAAAAACACCACCATTCAGCAAGAAACTCATCCAAGGGGTTTCTTATATGCAAATCTACTATTCCTTGGAGTTTTGAGATGATTTGGGGCCTTGGAGGAGGGAGGCCGAAATATTGAGGAGCTACAGCCAGGGAAAGTGCACAACTCAGCTAGACAAAGAGATCCAGCCTTTGAAGGGAAAGAAATTGATCTTGTTCAATACTTCATTCAGCTAGAGGGGTTTGGAGGCTTGCTACTTCACATATTTTGTACTTGGAAGAGATATCTTCATCTCATCTTCTATATTCTTGCTATCTTGTTCCAGATCTGCAGATCTATTGTACAAGAATCCTATATTATCTAAATAAAGGTCGGATCTAAGTTGTTACTTATTTCATTGTGTTTTATCTCTTGTATCTTGTTATTGGATGTGATTATTGTTATATTCTTAGCACTTGCACACCATAAAACTCCATATAATCCTTCTAGCGCAAGTATGGAAGGCAAACCTGCAAAACAAACAAACAAAAAACTCAGCACAAACCCTAAGTTCCCAACAAGAAATAGCTTGGGAACATTATAGTGGTATCAGAGCGTTAAATCCTCCCATCTTGTGGGGATTAGCGCATGCAGAGGTTCAGTGGTATATATATGGGGAGACGCAGGAGACATACTAGGGAACCTGAGGCAGAAATGGAAGGATTAGGTGATGACAGTGAGCCATAGGATTTAGAAGGCATAGCAAAAGAGTTAAAGACCTCCATAGACAACACTTAATTCACCCTTCAACACCATTTGCAGAAGACCCGGGAGATAATGTGCAGGGGACAGGTTGAGATAAGAAAGACCGTGGAGAGATTGGCAGCTAGCCAGGAGAAGATTGCACTTCTCCCTATGCAGATGAATCATGGTGGAGATGGCCCAAATAATAATGGGAACAGGGAAGTTAGTGGTTTTCAAGGGGGAACTAGACATCACCATGAGCAGGATCATCACTTCCATACAGAGGGACAGAACTTTGGAGGACCTTCCAAGGTGCCAACACACAGTAGAGATATTCCTAGACCTTATATGCATGCTTTCCTGGAATCTTTGCAGCAGGATAATTACCTTCTAAAAGTAGAAGATAACTTTGAGGAGTATGCAAGGTAGTATGCAGCATTGAGTGCAAGTTTCTAGAGACAGGTCACCTTGGATCAATATTGTGTCACCAAATACAGGGGCAGGGAAAGAAGCTATCAAAGGGGAAATCATGCGTTGGAGCGTAGGGCAGGGAAGATGGAGATACCTACCTTTGATGGATCATCTAGATCTACTGCGCAGGCTTGGGTGCAAAAATTGGATGCATATCTGCAGCTTAACCCCATGAGGGAATTAGATGTTATAAAATTTGCCACTATCTACTTGGATGAAAAAGCAAATGACTGGTGATATCATGGCATGAACACCTTGGGACACAACCAGATTACATCTTATCCAGAGTTCACCCAAAGGCTTATTGACAAGTTTGATCGGGGAGATCATGAGCTACACTTCCGGAACTTACTCAACTCAGGCAAACAAGATCACTAGAGGGCTATATAGAGGAGTTGCAGAGGGTGGCCATAATGGTACAAGACATATCACCAACTAGACTGTTGATGCTTTTAACTGAGGGTTTGTTGGAACCTTTACGTGGTTGGGTTATAGATTTTAAGCCCCACAACTTACAGGAAGCCATATGGAGGAAAAGATATTTGATGGAAATTCACTCCAAGACCTCCAATAAACCAAGTGGAAAAGGATCAAAGGAGAGTGGATAGAGGCAAGGGAAGGATGGATGAGACTACTAGGAGAGAGTTGAGGAGGAAGCAACTTTGTTTCACATGTAAGGAACCTTGGGAACCAGGACACAAATGCATGGGAAAAGGCAAGGTTCACTACATTGAGGTGATCTATGATGATGAGGAGGAAGAGGAGATAAGCCACATTTAGAATATAGAAGCAAATCATCCTAGCACTGACAGTGCACAAGGTGAAGGGGGAGAGGAAACAAATTTTGGCCCAACATGAGAAAAGAAGATCACCATTGCATCCATCAGTGGAGTTCCAAAATACAACACCTTCAATATGAGGGGAGTGCTTCAAGGTCAGAGAGTTTTTGTCCTTATAGACGAAGGAGCTTCATATAATTTCATTGATTCGGACTTGGTGAAAATAATGCACATACCTACAATAGAGTTTGAGGGATTTCATGTGGAGGTAGAAGGGGGCAATACTATGTCTTGTGACAGATACATTCCAGGTTTGAGACTCACATTGGGTAGGCATGACTTAGCATAAGACTTTTATGTGATGGACCTACCTGACACCAATATCATATTGGGAGTACAGTGGCTTAGTACTTTGGGGCCCATCACCACAAATTACAAAACTATGGAGATGTCATTCAATGGGGAGAATGGAAAAAAGGGTAACCTTGAGGGGAATGTCAGGTAATGCACCTAGAGTGGTTACAGCAAAGCGCATGGAGGCCATCTTCAGGAGAGAAGACATTGTATATGTAGTAGAATGCTTGATATCAATTCAATTTGACAAGGAAGGGAATCCTCACTAATTCATGACATACAGAAAATCATTGACAATCAAAACAAGGTCTTTGAACCTATTCCACCAGGGCCACCACCGGACAGGGGATTTGATCATATTATAGAGTTGGAAGAGGGCGCAAACCAGTCATCACTACTCCATATAGACATCCAAAAAAGTATAAAGATGAAATTGAAAAGGCTATTAAAGAACTGTTGGACATGGGTCATATTAGGCCAAGTTCTAGCCCTTTTGCATCTTCGGTGGTATTGGAAAAGAAGAAAGATGGGACTATGCGCATGTGCATTGATTACACGGCCTTGAACAAGAAGACCATAAAGAACAAGTACCCCATTCCTCGGATATATGAGATATTGGATGAGCTACATGGTGCCATCTACTTCACCAAGATAGATTTGCGCTCTAGTTATCATCAAATCAAAATGAGGGAACAAGATGTGCCCAACATAGCCTTCAGATGCCACTATGGTCACTATGAATTTATGGTTATGCCCTTTGGACTAACTAATGCGCCAACCTCTTTCCAATCATGCATGAATCATGTCTTCAACAAGCAGTTGAGGAAATTTCTTTTAGTCTTCTTTGATGACTTGTTGATACATAGAAAAACTTGGGAGGATCCTCTCAAGCATGTAGACCAAATTTTGAACATCATGGAGGAACAATCCTTGTACGCTAAGGAATCAAAGTGTGAATTTGGGATGACTGAAGTCCTTTACTTGGGACATATTATTGGAGAGAAAGGGGTACAGGTGCACCAGGAAAAAATACAATCCATACTTGATTGGCCAACACCCAAAACTCTTACTGAATTAAAGGGATTCCTTAGCATTTGTAGTTACTACAGGAGATTTGTCAAAGGATTCTCTCATCTTTGCGCACCCTTGACAGATTTGACCAGAAAAGGTGCATTTAGGTGGAGCCAGGAGGCACATGTGACATTTGATAAGATGAATAAGGTAATGAGCACTTGTTCGGTTCTCTCTTTTCCAGAATTTTCTCAGCCCTTCATATTGGAGCGTGATCCATCAGGTGAGGGCATTGGAGCAGTTCTTATGCAGAATAAGCACCCCATTGCCTATTGTTGGTCACTATAATTGCTTATTTAATTAAACAATCAAGTGCTACATAAATTGTCAACCCAGGGAAGTTTGTTTATTCAAAGGTAATCACACACTATATATGCTCAATCTCAAAAGCAACCTAGAGTTGTAGTAAAAACATATTAATCACACCTTGCCTTGAAAAAACTGAAGTTCTAACTTGAATTACAGGAAAGTAATCTACCTATTGCAGAGTTCAAAGTTTAAAGAAATAATTGTCCAAAGAATCATGGATTACATTAAGAAATAACAACTTAAGAAAGAAATCTTTTCATGACACTGCAAAAGGAAAGACTAGCTATTCTGTAACAGAGAATAGGACCCTATTCCCCAAGCAAGAATCTTCAACACCTGTTTCTGATCAACACACTTTTATGAACTCATTGCTAATTGAAATGATTGACACACACTGAAGGATAACTAACTCTTAACAGAGAACAGGACCCTATTCCCCAAGAAGGAATCTTCAACACCTGTTTCTGATCGTCACACTTTCATAGACTCATTGCTAATTGAAATGATTGACACATACTGAAGACTAACTATTTCTTAACAGAGAACAGGACCCTATTCCCCAAGCAGGAACCTTCAGCACCTGTCCCTGATTATCGCGCTTTCATAAATTCACCAAACAATATTGCTAACTAGAATGATCAATAGTTACCCAAGCATGAACTATATGAAAATAATGTAGCAAGGCAGAGTTTCAGCACAACAGAGTTCAGTAAAGTAGTGCTTTAACGAAACAGAATTTAATCAAAGCATGAACAGAAATAACATTAACACACTACAAAGTTAATGGGTGAATCTTGTGAAGAAGGTGGGCCCTCCCTTCTCACAAGATTCCCCTGAAACGAAAGGTACTAGGGGGAAATGCTCAGAACAATCTTTTATTCATCTTTCAACTGTATCATATTACAATCTGAAGTAAAACACATCCTTCTCTGTAAAATCCTTTCTTAGCTAAAAAAATATATCCCCCTCTCTAATGATGATTTCCTCTTATTTAAAGAGGAGAATCCTCTCGATGCAATTTGATCATCCCATTACATGTGTACATCTGAGTCCTATTCTTAGTCAGATTGACTCTCTATACTGGAATAGAATATCCTAGTCTCCCGCAACAGAATGCTATTACAATAGTGAAAAGGTGTTGAGTGGGGTGTTGTTGTTTCAGTTGGAGTAATCGCTTCTTTATTTGTCCTCTCGTTACTGCTGTTGTATGATGTTTCAGCATCGCAAATCGCGGGCTGTTTTAGCAACGGGATTTGTGTTCTGACTGTTTCAGCACGTGGTCACGCGGCATCGATGGTTAATTCTGGCTCAAGGTGTGGTTGTTGTGGTCAATGTAACAGCTTTGTGTTGTTGTTTCAGCATCGTAGACCACGGAGGGTGTAACAGCTTCTTCTGTGTGAGTTGTTGTTTCAGCATCATAGACCATGGAGACTGTAGCAGCTTTTTCTGTGTGAGTTGTTGTTTCAGCATCGTAGACCATGAAGAGTGTAACAACTTCTTCTGTGTGGGTTGTTGTTTCAGCATCGTAGTCCACAGACTGTTTCAGCCACAGGGTTTGCGTGCTTTAATTGTTTCAGCAACAAACCTCAATGCTAATCTGCAGTTCGAACTGTTTCAACACTTATAAATTTCTGATCAATGGTTAAGTACAAGAGTAATGTAAAATTATATGCAAAACAGATTAAACATATAGTAAGGAGAAGAGACGTTGTATACCTTTGGAAAGATAGGGTAAGGTGATATTATAAGTTTAAATGTGAGTGAAACAAGGGTGTAAAGGTAGCAAAAAGTGTGATAAAAAAGGTACATTGTATGGTCCTAACACCTATGAGAGTTGAAAATTGAGGGGGGCTGAGCTCCTATACACTATTTATGACAAATAAATGTTAGCCATCATGCATGCTTTGGCTAAGTTCAGACAGTATTTGGTTCGGGAAAAATTTGTTGTCAGAACCGATCATAACAGCCTCAAGTACTTCTTAGACCAAAAGGACCTTAATGAGAGGCAACAAAAATGGGTTAGCAAGATCCAAGCTTATGACTTTGACATTGAATTTGTCAAAGGAAAGAACAATGTGGTGGTTGATGCTTTATCCAAGAGACCTTCAGTATATGCCATGACAGATATTTCAATTGACTAAATGGCCCATCTTTTGGTAGAATATTCTAAAAACAGGTTTGCTTGTGAGTTGATGGATGGGCAGGTGCAGGATGATAACTTCAGAATCATGGATGACATAATATACTACAAGGGTCAAATTTTCTTGGTTCCCGAATCAAGTTCTGTTACAGGCATGTCATGATTTGTCATTGGCTGGGCATCAAGGATTTGTCAAGACATATAGATAGGTAACAAAAAGTTTGCATGGAGAGGTATGAAAGAGGATGTTATGCGCCATATCAGGGAATGCTCCACATGTCAAGATAATAAGGAGCACACTCATCCAGCAGGCTTATTGCAACCACTCGTTATTCCAGAGCATAAATGGGAGAGTATCTCCATGGACTTCATCACAGGTTTTCCCAAGGTTTAGGGCAAGGATTGTATCTTTGTGGTAGTGGACATGTTAACTAAGTTTTCTCATTTCTTTGTCATTTCCACAGATTACACTGCATCACAGGTGGAAAAACTATTTTTTAGAGAGATATTCAGGTTGCATGGGTTGCCCAAAACCATTGTGAATGATAGGGATAACAGGTTTATGAGTACCTTTTGGCAGGAGATATTTAGATTGGTAGGTACAGCCTTGACTCCCAGCACTAGCTAAAATCTCCAAACTTATGGCCAGACCAAAATAGTCAACAAATGGGTGGAAGGATATCTCTGGAATTATGTATCAGGGCAACATAAGACATGGGTTAAGTGGTTTCACTTGGGTGAGTATTTCTATAACATCATCTACCACATGTCTATTGGTATGTCTCCTTTCTGAGCTTTATACAGTTATGATGTTGAATTTTCTCTATGCTTAGCTCAAGGGCATCTAGTTTATTTCATTTAGCATGTACTTGAACCATAAACAAATGCAGCAACACCATACACAAGTGTTGTAGTAACCAAGATCACAAGAAGAACAACCATGCACAAGAACACAAGAAGTATCCTGGGAAAACCCTTCTCAAAGAAGGGAAAAATCCAACAGTCCTTTGTTATATTCTTAAGAGAGGATCCCCCAACACCATAGACCTAGCACACAAGAGGGCGCTTACCAAAACCTAGAACCTAGTGCCCAAGAGAAGTGTGCACTTTAGTCGTATATGCACTTGCTAAAATTCTGAGATGACAAGTGAGAGTGTGTAATCCTCAATGGGGATTCACCTTTATTTATACAAGAACTAAGTGGGAAGGGATCTATAATGTATATGAGAAAGTCTCCTATGCCATAGCTCACTCAAGCTATTAGTATCATGTAATAGGGCTTGGACTGGTCAGGCAGTCAACTTGTATAAGTTGTTTTCTCGAACACCAATCACTCGGGCATAATTCATATGTGAGTTCTTGTGCCATGCAAGAAATTTTCCTTCAGAGAAGGTAACCTTGTATCCTTTATCCTCTAAGGCAGAAACAGAGACAAGGTTTCTTTTCATCCCAGGTACATATAGTACCTCGCTCAACTAAAGGGATATGTCAGAATCTATTTGGAATGTAGAAGTTCCAACTCCTTTCACATTATATCCGACATTGTCTCCAAGTACAACATGTAGACTAGACTCTTTCTCAACAAGGTATGTCAAATGATCTCTATATCCAATCATGTGTCTGGAAGCACCACTATCAATTAGCCAAATATCACTATCAGTAGGAACCGTACCTGAGAGTGTTGATATGAAGAAGAAGGCTTCATCTTTTATGTCTTCATCTCTCTGATGTGGATTTGGATCAGCATCAGTAGTGGAGGAAAGTTGTCTTCCTTTCTTTCTGGTAGGACAATCTCTCGCAATGTGTCCATACTTGTCACATCTAAAACACATAAGTTTTGAGTTGTCTTTTCTGTGTTCATGTCCTGAAACTAATTAAGTCTTATTGTCTTTAAATGCTTTGTTGAAACTTCTTCTATTTATTCTTTTTCCTTTCTTTGTATGGAAAGCAAGAGCATGATTGTCATCATGTGGGAATTCTTGCACTCCTCTTGCTATAAGTCTGATTTCCTCTTGGGTACAGTCTGTCCATAAATGATCAAAATTAGGTAGTTCTACTCTACCACTGATAATTTGAAGAAATGGTTCCCAATGTATTAGAAGAGCATTGAGAGTAGTCAAGACAAGCTCTTTATCTGATATGGTTTCTCCAATGGCACCTAGTTGATCTATGATCTCTGAAATCTTCATGAAGAAGGTAGCAACAATGCCTGCTTTTGTCATCTTGATATGTTGAAGTTGGTTCTTCAATGTAAGAGCTTTGAGGGTGTTGTTACTCTCAAACATATTCTTCAATGCATCATACATCTCATAAGTTGTCTTCAAGTTAGCAATACGAGGTAGGAGATGATCTCTTACTGAATAGATGATTATCTTCCTTGCTTTGACGTCATCTTCCTTCTCTTCATCGGTAGTTGTTTCTAGTAGAGACTTTTGTATTACACTCAATAGGTCATCCTCTTCCAAGGTAATCTGTAGTCTTGATTTTTGTAATAGACAAAGTCTATGTTTGTATTAAAATGTATTGTAGACAGATGTATTATAAAATATATATATATATATATATATATATATATATTGATAGAATGAATTTTTGTGTCCCATGTTATAATGAGGGCCCTGCTTATATAGTAGGCAAGGTGCCCTTTCACATGAAGAGTCGTGCTTCTTTGATAAGACACATCCTTACATATTTTCACAATATAATTATATATTATTATGTTTTTTACATTGTCGTCCTCTTAAAGAATGCTTTGTCCTCAAAGCATAATGAAAATATTTTTTATTTATTTTTTATTTATGTGTATTAAGCTAAGCTTAAGGTTATTTTATTTTTATTTTGGTTTATAATCCTCACCCATCACTATACAGTTCGATTCATACATAATCGTACGGACACGTCGTATCCTCTTGAAAGGATTACGCGAACGCGATCCAACAACCAATTCTCATGTGTATTGATGAATTTTGAAGGCCTGCAACGAAGTAGTCAATGGAGGTTTGAACAGTTGTATATTCTTATTTTATGATAAGCTTTTGTGGTCAAGCGCCCGTGTTAACAAAATGTTGGACATCCCTTTCCATTCTGACGATACCAACCTTTCCATTATGATGATTGCCAGATGGATAAATTGCAGTTGCATTTGCATCCTCTACGTGTATCGTTTGTTGCTTGAGGAATTCTAGGTCATCGTTTATCTTAATAATTTATTTTGTAGTCAGTCGATTATTAGGAACAAGATACAATGTATCCTCTACTATAATAACTTCTGCCTCACAATGAATTCCTTCCATTTCCTTTCTCATTATCAAATCAGACTGCACATCTTCTGGGTGGTGCAATTCTTTAACAAAATCTTGATCATATATGAAATTAGATGCGGGAATTGTAATTAGATCGGTCTGTTGACTGCCTATTCAACTAAGGGGTCAACTCCATGTACCATGAATATATGCATCATCAGATGCTACCAAGTCAGAGACTATTTGGTTCCACAAGGCATTCTTGGCCTCCAGCACATATTTTTGTAATTGGAATTTCCGCTCCCCTGCATGGGATAATAATGTAATAGGTATGCATGGATCGTAGTTAGATCAGTTACCTTAGGATTTCTTCATTAGGAGAGTTCCTTTCACTGAGTGTTTTTTTTCTTCAGGTTATTAATTTGGCCTAACCAACCTTATTAATTTCCCTTGAGTTTTTCACTCCCACAAAATAATTCCTCCAAAGTGGTGAAAGGCATTCTAATGAGTTCATCCTCTGGTAGCTAATGTTGAGGAACGATGTAAATGACCATGTAAGACATCTCAAAAAGTTTCACAGAATTCTGTCGAGTCTAGATAGGTTTTTTTTAATTAATTAAAATTGCCTAAGGTTGGGTAATTTAATTAATTAATTTTTTATAAATAATGTAAAAACTAGGTCCTTGGGCTTTTGCTAGGGGTATTTGTGCTCAAAAGAAATGCAATGAGACCTCCTACACCCTTGGACCAAGTTTCATCTCATTCAGACAACTTTTTCTAGGCATTTGTCCATAGGGAGTCTTAGTCACTCAAAACAACAATTTTAATTGCCAAGCTTGACATGCTAAAAATGTCATTTTTGTAATTTTTGGGCAAATTGAGTAAAGTAAAGGTAATATATGATGAGAAAGTACATTCCTAACCTACCCAACCCATTTCCTAACCTTTACACACACCCTAAACTCATATCCCCCTTAGACCCTCACGCCCCTAGGGCGATTTGCGCCCCTCTCCCATGAGAAAACGTTATAACTTGGGTTTATTGAGTTGTGGGCCCCTCCCTCAAGTGGTGCACCCTTCCTAGCCTTCCACCTCACCCCTAAACTTGATCCCACTCCCTCTCACGCATTCCACATCACTAGTCCATGCCAAAACCCTAACTGGTGTGCCCCCCTCCTTGAGATTCTCAACTTGGCTTGGGTTTTGACACATGGAATTGATCCAAGAGGGGTCACTTTTCCTTTCCAAGTATAAATAAGATCCCTCTCACCCTCATTTCCATACCATCTCTTGAGCTATTGTTATGCTACTGAATTCTTGCCTCATCCCTCTCATCTCCCATTCTTGCTTTCACTCATCTTGCTCTATTTTGGATAGGAGATTGGAGCAATTAGTTGCTTGAAGCTCCTCATTGATAATAAGAATGGATTTGGAGGATTTTGGAGTACAAATATTTTGTCTTGGTGCTTCCATGCATATGAGGTGACCTTGTTTCTTTGTGTATTTTGTGGAATATTGAATAGAGTTCATAAGTAAATTATTTTGCTTAGATATGTTTAGCAATAGTGTAGTCACTGACCTAAATGTGTTGAATAGCTAATGATATAAACTAGTTTATGTTATTTTTTTATGCAACTCATATTACTCTTATCTCACATTGTGCTTCAATAGTTGCAGGTTGTTTCAAGGGCTTTGTTGGAATAGCTTCAAGCTAGAAGTTACCCTCATAGCTCACTTAAACTTCTTAGACTTTTCCCTTTCATTTTCTGTCATATTCATATTAAGATTATGGTTGCTAACACTCTTAGATAGGTCATTTTATTATCTAAATTTTTTGAAATTTGTATGTAGAAAATTTATATTTTTCAATAGAAATTTTGGGTGTGTTGCAGCATTTCCAGCAAGCAATAACTTGCTGGTTTTTGCAGGTTCTCGCTAGGTTAAAGGTATATGCTGCTTATTTTCAGTCACAACACACTCCAAGGACCCTTCATTTGATTGGGTAACAACATTCAATCATTTCTCTATCATTTCTAAGCATTGTAGCAAGCCCAAAGGGGGTCCCCAAGTGGCTTGCCTTCTCTTTTAATTTTCTATTTTTTTTAATTCTATCAGTTGCCTACATCTTGGGTGAGAGTTTGGCAAAGTAACCCCCCAAAATCGTAAGGCTAGGTGTTAGTTTAATTTTCTGTCTTTTTTATTCTTTGCCCCACTTGTCATTAGGACAAAGTTGTGTGGCTAGATTGCTTTAGTTTTAGTTTAGTTTATTTTCCAACCCCCTTTGGCACAAAATAGGAAGGCTTGCCTCCACCTTGTGCCATTGTGGGTGGTTTGTATTTCTGTTTTTCATTTCAAGTTTTACATTCTTTTGCCTACACCTTGGATGTGAAGTTGGTCTAGCCAACCCCCAAAATAGTATGGCTAGCTTAGTTGTCTATTTCTAAATTTTATGCTCATGGATTAAAATCATCTAGAAGTAGTCTCACACAACTAAATACTATTTTAAACCCATGGAGGCATAGGTCTAATATCATGCTTTCAAGTTTCCATTTACTTTGCAAGTCTTAGATCTCAAGCATTTATGTTCTTAACTTTGCAAGCAATATGGGCATGTTTATGGTGTAAAGCAACCCACTTTCATTTCAGCAAGCTTTTTTTCAAGTTCTTTATGTGTTTTTCATGCAATAATCTAATGATTTAGAACTTCATCTCTTGTTGGTTTAACAT
>ML801504.1:42821-54327 GCA_009831015.1 Picea engelmannii | reverse complement strand
CACTTTTTGGGCAAGTAAATCTCATTTTTACACACCTAATCACTCAAATTAACTTAGTCCATAGGCCTAATAATAAACTAGACTTAATAGGGCACCTCTACTGACCCAACTTTGCCATTTAAACGAGGACTAGAGGAAGCAACGAAAGGTGATAGGCCAGGGACGGTCTCGTGGCGCTCAACGTCCTTTCCAGGAGTACTCTTTTCCCTTGGGCTGACCTATGGAGCTAGGCTAGGCAGCAAGCCTTGTTGCCATACTTCTTGAGCACCCAACAGTTACTTGGTACAAGCGAGGGGAGTATTGGGTTGACACTTAGCTAGGATTTACCCTTAACTAAAAAACTTAATCAACTTTTTAATCCACTCCAACTTTGGGCATCTATTTGATATATATATTGTGGTCTACATTTACACTTGCAAGCACTTCATTTTACATTTACATTTCATGCAAGCTTATCTTATGGTTGTGGATAAACACTAAGTAGTCATAAATTGTGCTTTTGGACATTTTCCCTTCAAGCTTTCCTTTTTTCAGTTAATTAATGTTCATATCTTTGGTGTGATCCCTCAAGAAGTTGTGCATCCTTTGGAGGCACTATCGTGTTGGATCTTGAGTGAACTTTTTTTCCATTGAAAAAAATCCAATAGAGTAACACATCCCTTTGGGAGACGCTCTATTGTTGAGCATGCTAGGCTTGTTGTGTTGATGAATGTATCCATTTGAGCGTCTTTAAATTCCTACACATACAAGCAATTTCTGTTAGTATCCTTGTATCTTTGTATCCTTTGTTTAGTATAACTTTGTTGTAACCTTTAGATATTCTTTATTGTAATTTTGTATCTAGTTTGTATCTTATCTAATTGTAATCTTTGCAATCTGTTGTAATTCTTGTGTAATCTAAAACCCTCAAACTATAGTTGACCCCTTTCCCAACCTTAGGCACTAGTCTTAGTTGTCCTAGGAAAAGGTTTGATTGACATCTTATATTGTTGCACATTTCATTGTTGCTTTTGCATCATAGGCTAGACTTTCCCCCAACCCTTAAACTAATTAAAACCAACTCCTAGAACTTAAAGTTTAATCTCATCTAAAAACTAGGGTCTACCCCCCTTGGCTTCCCTAGGAGTGAGCCTAGACGAAAGAGGTTCAAGTCAAAGTGACAGCGTGGGCTTCGAACCTAGGCATTGTGCCTCCAAGGACACACTAAGTGAGCAGGACTTAGCTCACGTTTGCAAGTGTGTATAAGGATGGCAACACGGCCATGAATCTATTTGAATTTGGGTAGAAAATTTATTTGGGTATATCTTCATATTTTCTGCTGCCATGAATATGTTGACTTGGAGATGGGGTTCTACTTTGACAATAACTTTGAGATTTAATTGCAGTTGCTTCTTTCAAGATAGACTTGCATTCAATCTCGTGATATTCGTTCTCCTTTACATCCCGACAATCTTCACCACTCTCAAGTTTTTTTTAGGCCTCGTGGACTTGGCCTTCATCATTTACGAAACCAGTGACTTCCTGATTTTCCTCGGTCAAACATTCTTCATTGCTGGTTTCTTTTACCTCAAGGTATGCTTCTATTATAGGTGCCAAATCCTGTGTTTCAAAAACCCTTAGTGATTTTATAATTATTTCCCTCGTTTCCTGTAATAATTTTTTCTGAGTTTTGTGGAAGTCCAATATTTCATGGAAATATGTGTCCATGACTTCAGTACCTAAGCTTAATGGATGGACTGTGCAACAGTTGACAGCCAGAGGGGTGAATAACTCTGATACCATTGTAATAGACAAAAGTCTATGTTTGTATTAAAATGTATTGTAGATAGAGATGTATTATAAAATATATATATTGATAGAATGAATTTTTGTGTCACATGTTACAATGAGGCCCCTGCTTATATAGTAGGCAAGGTGCCCTTGCACATGAAGAGTTGTGTCTCTTTGATAAGACACATCCTTACATCTTTTCATAATATAATTATATATTATTATGTTTGTTATAGGAAAAGGGCTTGCCTTTGCATTGAATTGTTGCACTTTGCATTGTTTGCCTCTCATATAGGCTAGATTCCCCCAAACCATTAACTAATTAAAATCAACTCCTAGAATTCAACTTTTAATCTCATATAGTAACTAGGGTCTAACCCCCTTGGCTTCCCTAGGAGTAAGCCTATACGGAAGAGGTTCAAGTCGAGGTGACAGTGGGCTTTGAACCTAGGCATTGTGCCTCCAAGGACACACTAAGTGAATTGGACTTAGTTCACATTTGCAAGTGTGTATAAGGACGAAAACATCTTTGGCGTTGTTGTCGGAGTTGGACTTAGTTCACATTTGCAAGTGTGCATAAGGATGACAACATCTTTGGCGTTGTTGTCGGGGATAAGTCTTTTATCCTTGGTCTAAACGACTTAACTAATTTATTTTTTAAGAACTAAGTAATAAATTTTAGTCCCTAATTTTTTTTTTAACTTGGATTGGTTGTTTTTGTTTGCTTTCTCTTCAAGTGGCGATTCCATGGAACAAATCTGTCAAGTATACTACTAGGAGCACTTCACAAGGAGTGATTTATTCTTTTCCTGAACCTGAAATGGTTTATAGGAGGAGATTAAATCGCCTTGCTCCTAGAAGGCTACTTGAAAGTCTTGGAGAAGAAGCACTCACTGATATCCAATACTTGTTCCAAACTAATAATAATCAACCAACTGTTAATACTCTCACTAATAATCTTAATGTAGTCATGAGTGTCTTTTTGAGACCTTTGAATTTTACAGCTATCCAAGGGGCTCCTCGCGCAATTCCAGATAAAGCTATTGAGAAACTTCCTTGTTTTCAGGGGAACAATGATATCAATGCACATTCACACATTCTCAACTTTGATCTATGTGTTTTGAAGTATTGTAGGGGTCATGATGAAGAGGATGTCAAGATGACATTATTTGTGTATTCTTTAGAAGGAGATGTTGCAGAGTGGTTTTCAGAATTTGACCCCAACAAATTCAACACCCTAACTAAAATAGTGACAGCTTTCAAGGAAAGGCGAGGTGACCAAAGTGAAAACAAATTTCTTCTAGTTTCCCTTAGTTCAAGTCATAAAAAGGAAAATGAGACAATGGATGAGTTTAACAAGAAATTTAATGACTTGGTAAAAGGTCTCCCTAATACAATAATGCCTTCAGATGCTGCAATCTTAATATATTATATAGAAGCTTTTGAGGGGGAGATGAGATATGCACTAAGGGATAAGGATCCTCAAGATCTTAAGCAAGCACAAACTTTTGCAGTGAGGATTGATAAGAATATGCAAGATGCTATAAAGTCCAACATTCTTGATTTTACTAGAGGTTCTTCTTCAAAAAGTAGTGAAGAAAAGAAGAAGAAAGTAGAGTGTCAAGAGTCTTCTAATGATGGAATTAAGGAATTGGCCCAACTAATTAAGCAAATGGAAATTAACCATGCCAATCAGATAAATGCTTTGCAAAATAGGTTGATCACTATGGAGAGATCTCAAAATAATAAACCTCATCATAAGCCAAATGAAAAATGGCCAAAAAGAACTCCTCCACATGATCAAAGGCCTCCTAATCCTTTTGAGTCCACCAACTTGGTAGAGCATCAAGTTATACCTTATTGTAGGCCTTGTGGTGAATTTCATGAGGAAATAACTTGTCCAGTTTTTCTTGAGGGTTGTTATGATGATGATTATGGAAATCAAGGAAATGAACAAGTTAACATGTGTGGTAGGAAGTATAATGTTGGAATGTATGATTGGATAGAATTTGTTGAACAAGGAAGTAGTGCAATCTACATGAATAATGTTGTTGATAAGGAAACAGAAAAATTTGGGCCTAAGCCTACACCCCAACAAGTTTCAGAAATGGCTAATTATAGAGGCATTACCTAATAAAGGAATGGATATAGAAATCAAGATAAAAGTCAAACTAATATTCCCAAGGTAGCTCCAACTCCTCCTAAATCAAGTGTGCATGTTAACTCAGATTTAAATATTGACTTAGGTGGTTGGTTAAGTAATGTAAGATGTTGGTTCCAAATTCACAAATCATGAAGATCCCTTCTCAAAGGGAAAAATAACTTAAAGCCATAAAAGATCCTCTTCGGAGTATTGTTGGTAGACAACCAGCAGTAGCCTACCAAGATGCACCAGTTATTTTGCAGAATTGGGATAGGGGGAATGAAAAGAATCAACATTTATTTCTTTCTTTACTTGTGAACAACAAAGTGCTACATAATTGCATGCTAGACTCAAGGGCTAGTTCAAATGTTATGACTAAGAAGGTAATGGAGCAATTAAACTTGAGGATATCTAGACCTTACCATAACATTTGTGCCATGGCCAGTAAAATGATTAAAGTGCATGGATTAATCAAATGTTTACAAGTACACTTAGCAATTTTTCCAAACGTCATGTTTGAAATGGATATTGTTGTGATCGATGTTCCTAATGCCTGGGGAATGTTGTTTTCTAGAAAAGTAGTTGCAGATTTGTAGAGTAATTTACAAATGGATCTAACTTATGCTACCATCCCTACCCGAGATGGAAATACTTTTAAGTTGAATAGAGAGTTGGTAAGAAGGTATCATGTTGAAGACCCAAGAATTCCTAAGAATGAGTTAAAATATAGAGAGGATGATCTTAGTAATTATGCTATTTTGTCTAACTCTATTGTTCCTTTAGAAGAAGATATTTAAGATGATAGAGTTGATAAAGTTTGGTATATGAATTTTGATGGTGCTTTTTCTAGATTAGGAAAAGGTGCACGAATAGTCATTCAAGCTCCAAATGGTCAAGAATTTAAGTTTGCTTATAGATTTGGAGTTTGATGCAACTAATAATGTGCCTGAATATGAGGCTTTGTTGCTTGGTTTGGAGGTTTGCAAAGATATGGGTGTCAAATGATTAAATATCAAGGGGACTCGGATTTAGTCATACAACAACTTAAGAATAAGTTTGCTTGAAAGTCAGAAAGATTAAAGAAATATAGGAATGCAATATGGGACTCCATTGGTGATCGTGATGCTTTGAATCTTATTGTTATTCCTAGGGAACATAATTATAAGGCTGATGAACTTGCAGTAGTTGCTTCCACACTTCAACTTTCAAATGATTTGATTAAAGAAAATATTTCTCTGGAAGTAATCTTTAGACCCTCAATTCCAGATAACATGGATCATTGGCAGATTTTTTATGATGATAAATAGGTTATTAGATTCTTGACTCAAGCACATGAGTTTTTTTATTTTAATGTCAATGAAAAAGAGGTAGGTTGTAACTATACTGAAGATGACAATAAGGCTTATCCAGTTCCTAGGCGCCTTATTACCCAAGAGAAAATTTTTGATAGACAAGATGGCCACCAACGTAAAGAAGTCTAATGAAAAACCATGTGACCACTTGGAGGTCAACATAGGAAGTGAAAAAGAGCCTAGGATGGTGAAAGTAGGCAAAACTACCCCTATTGAAGAAAGAAATGAAATTGTCAAATTATTAAACGAATATAGGGATGTTTTGGCTTTCACTTATGATGAACTCAAGGTCTATAGGGAGGATGTGATTCAGCATGTGATTCCTTTGAAGGAAGAAACTAAGCCCTTTAGATAGAAATTGAGGCAGATTAACCCCAAGTTAGCTCCTTTGGTCCAACAGGAGTTACAGAAAATGTTAGAAGCAAGAATCATAGCCCAAACAAGACATTCTTCATGGTGTTCAAATTTGGTTGTGGCTAGGAAGAAGAATGGAAAAATTAGGCTATGTATTGATTTCAGAAACTTAAATATTGCATGCACAAAGGACAATTATCCCCTTCCCAAGATGGAAACTTTGTTACAAAGGGTAACAGGATCATGAATAATTTCCATGCTTGATGGTTTTTCAGGATATAATCAGATCAGACTTAAGGAGGAAGATAGGCATAAGACGACTTTTACTACTCCATGGAGTACCTTTGAATATTTAAGAATGCCATTTGGTATACCAAATGTTGGAGCTACTTTTCAGAGAGCTATGGATTATGCCTTTAGAGGGTTAATTGGAAAATTAATAGAAATATATCAAGATGACTTGACAGTTTTTTCTAAGGATGGGAAGAGTCATATTCGTCACCTTAAACAAGTTTTTGAAAGATGTGGAGAGTTTGGAATTTCACTAAATCCTGCTAAGTCAGTCTTTGGGGTAACAGATGGTAAACTCTCGGGCCACATAATTTCAAAAGATGGGGTCAAGTTAAACCCGTAGAGAGTTGAAGTGATCGGAAAGGTACCCTTGCCTATTTCGAAGAAAGCTCTCCAATCCTTCTTGGGCCATACCAATTTTGTCCATAGGTTCATGCCTAACTATGCTGAAATTGTGAAACCTATATATAAGTTGCTTAAGAAGGATGTTAAGTTTGAATGAAATGATGAAAGTAAGAGACCATTTCAAAATATTAAAACTGTCATATCTGAATCTCCCATCCTTATTAGCCCAGATTATACTAAGGACTTTTAGATTTTCTCTTTTGCTTCTGAAGATACTATTGTTGGTGTATTGCTTCAGAAAAATGATCAAGGCCATGGTCAACCCGTTGCATATATGAGTAGGGCCTTGCAAAATGCAGAATTAAAGTATCATATGTTTGAGAAACAAGCATATGCCTTGGTGAAGTCACTTAAACACTTTAGAGTCTTCATTGGATATTCCAAGGTGATTGGTTATGTGCCTAATTCAGAAATTAAAGATGTGTTATCTCAGTCAGAAGAATTAGGCTCAAGGGGTAGATGGATTGCTAAAATCCAAGAGTATGATTTGGAAATCAAACCCACCAAGTTGGTTAAGGGTCAAGGTTTAGCCAAAATGTTCACTGAAGGGAATGAAAGGGCCTTGGGTATGATTTTCCATAACAATAATCAAGAGTTCCCTCCTAATTTATTAAATCTTGAACAAGTAGAGTGGTATGCATATATTATCTTCTATCTTAAGAATCTTACTTGTCCAAGTCATCTTGTGGGTCATAAGAAAAGGGATTTGAGGTTGAAATCTTATAAGTATGTCCTCACTAGAGATGGATTAGGATGGAAAAATCATGATGGAATTATCCTTAGATGTGTGGATGATGTTGAATCAAAGAAACTAGTGGATGAATTTCATGGTGAATTTTGTGGTGGACACTTTGCTGCTAAAACTACTACACAGAAAAACCTTAGAGTAGGATATTATTGGCCCACAATATTTTCAAATGTGCATCAGTTTGTTAGAAAGTGTGAGCCTTGTCAACTTTTCACAGGAAAGCAAAAGTTAGCAGCTCTCCCCTTGCAACCAGTTGTGGTTGAAGCACCTTTTCAGCAGTGGGGTTTGGACTTCATTGGAAAGTTCAAGGATAATTCGAGTAATGGGTATTCATGGGTTATTACAGCTATAGATTACTTTACCAAGTGGGTTGAAGTCATTCCCACCAAGTCAGGAACTAAAAAGGTTGTGATGGATTTCCTTGAAGATAGAATTATTACTAGATTTGGGGTGCCTTCAAAAATAGTGACAGATAATGCTAGGGCTTTTTGTTCAACAGAAATGTCTTCATTTTGTTTTAAGTATGGTATTATCTTGTCACATGCATCATATTACTATCCCCAAGGAAATGGTCAAGCATAATCAAGTAATAAAAATTTAATGACCATAGTTAAGAAAATAGTTGGAGAAAACAAAAGATCTTGGGATAGTAAGATTAAACATGCATTATGGGCTGACAGAATTACTAAGAAAGCAGCAACAGGGAAAATTCCTTTTGAGTTAGTGTATGGTTTGGAGGCTAGGTTGCCAGTGCACCTTAGACTTCCTACTTATGGGTCAGTTGAGGATTTTTCTATAGAACAGGATGCAGTTCAGAACAGGGTCAATCAGATTATAGAGTTCGATGAAAACAAAAGAAGGGATTATGATTAGAATTGCAGAAATTAGAGTAAAGTTAAGAAATATTTTGATAAGTCAGTTGGGGAGAGGGACTTCATTGTTGGGGATACACTTTTGCTATGGGACAAAGGTAGAGAGAAACCAGGAAAACATGGCAAGTTTGACAGTTTTTGGTTGGGTCCATATGTGATCAGAGAAATAGCATGGCCTAATTCTTTTCATCTCAGCCATTTGGATGGTGAGCCCATTAACATTCCGAGGAATGGGCAACAGCTCAAAATTTTCTTCAGATGATGGGCATCTTGGTGTCCAAAGGGACGCCCTTTGTAATGTATCTCTAACCTTTCTCATTTATTTCAAGTTTTATATTATTTCATTTCATTATGTAATCATGTTACTTACATGTTTTTATTGTATCATAGTTTCATTTTGTTATTATAGGTGTTGTACAATGGTTATTTCTTTATGTAATTTTTGTTTATAGCATTTCATTTGTTTTATATATGCATGTTTATGTTGCGTATTAGTGAGCACTTGGTTTTGTAGATGTTGGATTCTCGTATGCTCTCCTTCCCAAAAGTGAAGATCAAACACATGTCCCCGTGTGGAGCCAAATGTTGACCACCTATTCAACTAGGGGTTCAACTCCATGTACCATGAATATATGCACCATCAGGTGCTACCAAGTAAGAGACTTACTAGTTCTACAAGGCAGTTTTGGCCTTCAACACTTCTTTATGTAATGGAATTTTCACTCCCCTGCATGGGATAATAATGTAATGGGTCTGCATGGATCATAGTTAGGTCAGTTGACTTAAGAATTCATCATTAGAGGAGTCCCTTTCACTGAGTTTTTTTTCCTTGGGTTATTAATTTGGCCTAACCAGCCTTATTAATTTCCCTTGAGTTTTTCACTCCCACAAATAATTCCTCCAAAGTGGTGAAAGATGTTATAATGGTCCAACCCTCTAGTAGCTAGTGTCTAGGAATGTTGTAAATGACCATGTAAGACATCTCCTAAAGTTTTGCAGAATTCCATCGAGTCTCGATAGTTTTTTTTTAATTTTTTAAAATTGCATAAGTTGGGTAATTTTAATTAAATTTTGATGAAAAATGTAAAAACTAGGTCCTTGGGCTTTTGATAGGGGTATTTGTGCTCAAACGAAATGGAATGAGACCCCCTACACCCTTGGACCAAGTTTCAGCTCAATTGGACAAGTTTTACTAGATGTTTGTCCATGAGGAGTCTTAGTCAGTCAAAAACAACAATTTAATTGCTAATCTTGACCTAGTCAAAATGTCAAATTTTGTAATTTTGAGTTAAACGGTTAGAGAGAAGGTGGGAGATGATGCCTAAACCTTACAATATACTTTCCTAACCCTTTCCTCACCCTCATAAACCTTTCTTACCTAGCCACCATCACTTCAATTTGTTCCCCCTAGGGAAGTTGTGCCCCCCTCTTCGAGCAAACTATAAAAAAGTAAAAAATTAAAGGAGTGGGACCCTCTTTCCCCTAGTGCGCCTCCCTAGAGCCTCCACCTCACCTCACCTCACCTCCTTGACTAAACAATTTCTTGCCACCTCATTCCTCCACTCCATACCAAAACCCTAACCCTAGAGTTGTGTCCCCCTCCTTGAGATGTTCACTCTTGCATGTGGTTTGACACTTGTAAAAGATCCAAGAGGGGTAATTTTGCCTTCCCAAGTATAAATAAAGACCCTCTCACCCTCATTGATTATCTATTATCAGTGTATTGTTACTATACCCAAATCTCTCCCACTCTTCTCTCTCTCCCATATTGCTCTCTCTCATTTCTCAAGCTTGTAGCAAGTATTTGCTCAAGATTGCTTATAATAGAAGAATCTTTGGAGGAAATCGTTGGAATTGGGAGTCTTCTTGATGCTTGGCTTTGGATCTTATTGGAGGTGACTTGTGTTATTGTTTTCTTTGAGTTTTTAGCTTCTATATTTAGAGTAAAAGATCCAAGCAAAGTACTTTGCTTCGATAGATCTATAGTAGTATTGCTCTAGATCTTAGTGTAGTACTTTTCTTTCTTTAGCAAAGTATTTTATTAATGTTTTGGGATCTACTCACCTCCTTCCTTATCTTGTAGTTTAGTCTCATATTCTTACAGGTTGTTAAGGGTTGAGAAAGAGTAACTTCAGATTTGGAAGTTGTTTATTTCACCCATTTTTATTCTTCTAATATTTTTTGTTTTGTTATTCTATTCTTATTTCTGAGTATTTGGGTGGATTGGTATTCTGAAGTATAGACAATATAGCAATATTGTAACCCAACCATAGGCCGAAGTCACCCCCGAGCACCTTAACCTTGACAGAGAATAATTCTAGAAGCTAACCCTAGGCATAATAGCCAATCAAGGTAGCGTATCACTCTCCAGAGTTAGCATACCAAGTAGAAAGTCCAAACCATAACCAATAGAAAGTCCAAGCCTAAACCGAGAATATAGGTTGCAGTAGTTGCAGTTGCAACTACTCTCCAGACTTGTGCACTCACTCAGTTTACGCAATGCGCACTCTTACATTTCTGCAGTTGCGAGCTGTGAGTGTCAAATGAGCTCTGGCGTCCTGTATTTATACTACTTCTTCTTAGATGTCTGGGCCGACTTCTCATTCTGGAGGATAAAAACTCAATATTAAATATTTCCTTTAGTTGACTTGTCTTCTAGGGTTATGTCCAATGCTTTAGGGTTTCTTCTTGCTTCCCATAATAGTTTACTCTTGTTAGGGTTACACATGGAGGCTAATACCTCCCGCAACTACCATAATATCAACACTCCCTCCTAGCTAGGGAGGTATTGAAAGCAATGGTCTTGAGCACAAACATATCGTTCAACCGGTAGCATCATCATAGCCATACAAGCTATCTCATGATTAGATCACGAGCACCATCATCACTATCAGTATCATCTGACAGCATCAACTGGATCATCTCTCGAAACCATACTCCATATGAGTAATCAGGCATAATGCTGAATAGGTCGCTCATTCCACATAGTGATACAATAACCATTCTTCTAATCCGAGCATATTTCTTAGAAGAATAACTATTCCAACAGATGTTGGAAGCCACGCCATGGGATACAAGGACTATTCTTATAATCCAAACATACATCCTAGAAGAATAAATGCCTTGGACCATTTTTCGTATGGAGAATGTCCGTCCATCAGTACACTGACCATCCATCTAGCCGATAATCATTTTCAACACTACTGATAGTTTGCATGGCAATCAGAGCAATGTCATTCAATATAACACAACTGTGTCTATCCATAGTAGTACACAACTACTATCCAGTGGTACACAATCACACCAAGTAGCACATGGCTACTTAATCAGTAACACATAGTCACAACCAGTGGAACACATCCCACCACAATAGCATACATCCACTGTCCAAAGACATACAATCTCCATAGGAATCATATCATCTGATATGATCCGGATTTATGTAGGAACACAATGAAATACAGAAATACACATAAACGCAGAGATGCAGCGGAAATAAGACTTTATTTCATTGATAACAAATGACTGAAAAATGCTTACAGACAGAATGTAAATAAACTGGCTAAGGCGC
>ML801504.1:5400-31892 GCA_009831015.1 Picea engelmannii | reverse complement strand
GTTGAGTTGTTGTTTGTGTAAGTTGTTAAAGTTATGAAAATAACTTTAATGCTTTGGTGATATGAGAAAATATTTGTCAAGAATGTATTGAATTTTATTGAGTTTAGCTAACTCAATATTGGTATAGTTATTTTGTTAGAATTTGCGATTCTAACAAATGACAGGAGAAAAAGGAAATCCAAGAGTAAATTCAAGAGAAAAAAGATGTTAAGCATGGTGATGAGATTTATTTTGGCATTTCTAAAGAGAGTTGCAAAGAGATAAGAAGTTATGTGAATTGAAGAAGCATATTCCAGCCAGACCAACAAAGTCGGTACATGAAGAAGAGTCGTCATGGAGCAAGCAAATAGTCTACAAGAAAGAAAATCGAAAGAGTCATCATGGAGCAAATAGCCGTCTACAAGAAAGAAAATCGAGGCTTCCAGAGAGAAGAAGCTCGTCTACAAGAAAGAAAATCGAGGCTTCCAGAGAGAAGAATCCGTAAGACAAAAGTATTGTCTTTTCTATTGTTGAAGAGCAAGTCGTTGAGCCATTTTTATGGACAACGTTTCCGCATTATTGAGCAGTAAAAACTACATGAAGAAAGTCGCAAAGAAGAAAGATGGGTAGAGACATGCAACAAAATATAACTAAATTTTTGGATTTTTCATTCATCAGCAAATACATAAGAAATGAATCGTTGTAATTTGAGGGGTGCATGTTCGGTTATACCCGACACCCCAGTAGACACACCAGTAAGTTTTTTGGTCTAATTTTTTTGGTCCCATTTGTAAGAAGTTGTGAGCTTTGCTATAGGCAAGCTTTGTTCCCCATGTTTAGTAAGCCCTAATTGAATCAGGCCTACATAGGTTAATATGTGATCATGTAGCATGTATCATTGGTTTCGAGCAGCATGAATTGCTGGCCATGATACATCACAACAATATGCAAACTTTGTTCCTCATGTTCAGTAAGCCTTGATTGAATCAGGCCTACATAGGTCAATATGTGATCTTGTAGCATGTATCATTGGTTTCGAGTAGCTTGAATCACTGGCCATGATACATCACAACAATACACAAACTTTGTTCCTCATGTTCAGTGAGCTTTGATTGAATCAGGCCTACATAGGTCAGTATGTGATCTTGTAGCATGTATCCTTGGTTTCGAGCAACATGAAGCGCTGGCCATGATACATCATAACTATCCCTGGTTTCAAGCAGCTTGAGGCGCTGGCCAGAAAGAATGTGGTATTAAGTCCACTTTGGTAGAGGAATGTGGTATAAAGTCCACTTTGGTAAAGGAATGTGGTATGCAGTCCACTTTGGTAAAGGTATGTGGTATGGAATCCACTTTGGTAAAGGAATGTGGTATGAAGTCCACTTTGGTAGATACAAGGGTGTCTACTCGTATGCTAACTTGATGGTTGTATCGGAGAATTTGAATCTTCGATTAACAGGGGAAATGTGAGATATTAATATCAGAGTCATGACCAAGTTTTGTTTAAGGGGGAGTGTGAAGTCTATTTCATTTTTGCATTGGATGTTGGTGATAGGAAAAAATGCATTTGTGATAATGATATTTTTTCATGGATGTAATTAAGGGGGAGTGTTAAGGAAAACACCTAATTACATCCTTAACTAGTTATTTAGTTAGTTTACTGTTACATGAGTTGGTAACTCACTCTGTAACGTCTTGTAACCATATTGTGTAACTATACATGTTCATATTAATAGAATACACATCAATAGTGTAGTGTGTTGCATCAAATCTGTCTCTGGTTAATCTTTTCAATATATACATGTAATATTAGTAATAAGAATATATTTTTATTGTGTAATATTATGTTATGGTTGCTCTCACAAATTTTAAACATACTCAGCTAGTGAATATATTCTTCATGGCACCGAAGTATGTCAAGAACTACTAGCCTAAGATATGTTACTCTATTCAATTCATTGGTTTTGCATTATAAAAGTTTACACTCAAAATAATGTTAATAGATATTAACACTAATTCAAAATGTTATCTTCTACTTAAAAAACTCCATGCAGCAAACAACTCCAAGTAGAAAACCTTTTTGTCCGCATCAAACAAATTATTCCATCCCTAATCAATATATTAGAAGAAAATTATAAAGACCAAGCTCCTTGTAGCGCTTCCACTTCAAAACTCGTCCCATCTCCATTGGGAATCTAATCATACGTTTCTGCACTTGATTTAACAGATGGTTGTGTATCCATAGGATAATTCAGTATCGAGATTGTCCTTCGGGAAGTCCAGAAGCGTCGGTTGTACAAAGAACGTCAAAGATGGTCGGAAGCAGTTTTATCTGTGTTTTATAAAGTGGTAGCTCGAAGATGATGGGAGAGAAAGAGCGTGTCTATGAAGTTCAAAGATGGGTGTAAGTACGTATGAAGACCAGTCAGACAAAGACATATAACAAATTTTGTAATCATGATTTCAGTGTTGTAAGTTTTTTTGAATGTAAGCATTAAAGGAGGGTGTTGGAATAATTCTTACAATAGATTGGTTTGGATTTAGTTTGAATCTGTTGAAGATTTGTAGGAGGTTGTTGAGAGATTCTCTCAACAACTATTTCTATGTTTGGAGATAGTTGGATCTGATTCCAACTATATATACCTGTAATATTAGTAATAAGAATATCATTTTATTGTGTAATCTTATGTTATGGCTGCTCTCACAAATTTTAATAGACTTCATAGCAATTTATTTTCTAACTTCCAAAGCATATAACTCCAACAAGAATTCAGTCGTAGATTAGGAGGTCGCCTATAGATAATGGCTGCAATTTAGAGTTTTTTTGTCTATTTTTTTTTTGTTTTTCACTGGATCCTTACATGAAAATGAGCATTAACACTTTGATATGGACATGATCGAGTAGCTTGTCATATCCGAGCGTACCATTTGACATACAGTTCAAAATGTGGAGAGGGATGAACAATTTTATCTTGAGGACTGTATAGGAAGATTTTTTTAAGTTTATCATTGGATACTCACTCCACTTCACAATTTCAGATTCCATCCGTTGTATTGCAGATTCTGTCCATACAACGAGTATGGAGAAAAGTTAATCGAAGTCGACTGTAGACTTTGTTCGATGTTTGTTTATAGAGCAAAGTTAATCGAAGTCGAATGTAGACTTTGTTCGATGTTTATTAATGGATGGAATCGTTGAATAAACAAAATTTGTAATTGAGTTAAGTTTGGATAATGGAGAGGAAATTGAAATTGTTGAATAAACAGAATCTGTAATTAAATTAAGTGTTTGTTAATGGATGGAATCCTTGAATAAACAGAATCAAAATATGTAATTGAGTTAAGTTTGGATAATGGAGACGAAATTAGAATCGTTGAATAAACAAAATCTGTAAAGTTAAGTTTGGATAATGGAGACAAAATCTAAATTTCGTATGAACACACTAATGCAAAAATAGACGTTCGAAATCTACTCATTCTTAGCATTTTTGTCCAAATTTTTATAGCTTATTCATTCAAAATCATATTCTCCTGACAGATGGAAGTTGCACTTGGTTATTTTACCCTTAACACAATGATTCTTATCGACCCATATATCACATCACAACAGTAAGATTATATTCTTATGGGTGAGACTTTGGTGACCGAGCGAGGAGTAGTTGCACAAATTTACCAATTGAACCGATGTGAGTTCTTTCATAAATCCACGCACATTCTTCCACCACAGATACAATTTGTTTTAATAGTTCAAGGGGAAGTCCATGTGGTGACGTGGGATATCCATGTGGAAAATTGACGTAGCAAAGTCCATGTGGGATGTTCTACATTGTCGATGTCATCCGTTGGGCCAACACTCTGTGTTGCATGGTTTTTCTTTGAGGTTGTTGCCATCATGCAGGCGATTGTAACACATGGTAATATTCAATTACAAAGGTGGCTCATGTGTTGGACATAGTCTCCAAGGAGACCACGTTAAAGCATAACAACAGGAAGCGTTGTTGCCGGGGTCAGGGATGTTAGAGGAAGGAAGCATGAGTGATGTCTCCAATGGAGGATGGAGATGATTCGTAAGTCCCTGTGGGCGATGGAAAGGGCATCGAGAGAATGTTGAAATGGGCATATGGGGCATGGTTCCCAAAGGGGTTGCACTCGTGAAGTGCAGTTGGTGCAACAGTTTTGACGAAGACAACATATAGAGGGAGGAGATGCCAACGATAAAGCTACTTATAAAAAAAAAGAGCCCAAGGATTGTTAATTATATTAGTAACGTCAAGAGTGTGTGACTATACACTACTAGCTATTGAGGCCAGTTGTACGAGTTCGTTAGGATTTCTTGATCTTTTTTATTTGCTTGAGCCTATTTAGCTCAGCTCTTTTCCCTTAATGAATATACTCGATGCTATGCACTCTGCTCATTCATGTTTTTCCAATTTCGTCTTTTCTGTATTATCTTATTTGCTTCTCATTTTGTCATGGTATCAGAGAATAGGATGTAAGCCTCTTCGAGAGCAGCCCGATCATAAGAAGAAGAGCGCAGAACTTACATTGTCTTGCAGATGAGAGCACGAGATGCAAGATTCTTCAGAGAGCTTGCAGAGCAGTTTGCAGTCCACAATAGCTCAAAAGATCATTGGAGACATCAAGTGCGAGAAAGCATAAGCTGTAAAAGGATGAAACAATTAAAGATTCGTGAGCATTTAAAGAATTCGTGCAAGATTCATGAAATTCTTTCTTGAGAAGAAAGTTTGCAGAAGCAGTAAAGGAGAAGCTACTTCAGCCGTAAGATTGGACGCGGGAACATATCTGAGCCTTTAATTAAGCTAAGAAACGACGAGCTTGCAAGTAAGGAGAAATTCTATTTCAGTCTTAAGATCTGAGCATGAGCAAGATTAGTCGTCAGATCAAGCAAAGATTAAGCCACGATCGTCAGATATCATCAGAGAGAGATCGACGGTGGGGACGCATTGCAGGGATCGGGAAGAAAATTAAAGCGTGAGCAAGATGTGAGCCTGCTATCGCTCAGGATCATTGATCTTGCTAGATCAACATATCAACGACGGATATCGATCCCGCTACGAACGTGCATCTTCGCATTGCGGGGATCGGGAAGCAAATTAAAGATTGTGCAAGTTGTGAGCCCGCTATCGCTCACGATCGTTGACCTTTCTAGATCAACAGATCAACGGTGGATATCAATTCCACTTCGGACGAGCATCTTCGCTTTGTGGAGATCGGGAAGGAAATTAAAGAGTGAGCAGAATTGAGTTTATGCAATCACTCGTGGTCGTTGATCTTCAAACAAGTGACATGCATCAAGCGATCTCGTACTCCGGGAGGAAGCAAGCAGAAGCTAAGGAGTCAAGGACTCCCAAAGGCCCAAAGCTTCGAATAGCCGGACTAGATCCATTTCGTTGATCCCAATGGAAACGTGGCAGGAGATCCTGCACTCTGATGACAATCACTTTGGAAGGAAGACATATGTGAGAAGCCAGAACTCTCGAAGGACCGAAGCTCGGAGTTCATTTGGACCGTCCATCATCGAGGACACGTGGTGCCATATCTCACACTTCGAAGACTTAGCACTTCAAAAGGTTTTGCGGAGCGAGATCTACCTGAAGTCCTGAAGGCACAAAGGCGCGAAGTAGATCTGGACAGTTGAAGCCAGAAGGGACATGCGTCATGCGATCCCACACTTCGGAGGAGAGTCAGAAACATAAAGCAAGAACTCTCGAATCTCGGAATTCCGAAGTTAATCTCAGTCATCCACTCAAGAGGCCGCGTGGAGGAAGATCTCGCGCTTTTGAGATTCACACTCTAGAGGTCAGCGCATATTAGCAGTCGAAAACTCTCAAACGCTGGAGTTCCGAAGAAGATCTTGGTCGTTCGTTTGCAGAGCCCTAAGGATCGTTGGATCTACAACTCTACGGATAAGTCATCACCTTGGCACCTCACGAGTATTGTGATTGCGAGCAATGAAAGATCTATGAAGCTCGAACTCCCGAAATAATTCTGAGTCGTAGATCTCGATGGGTAATTAAGACTGTTGCTCTCTTCCCTTGTTCAAAGTCCGCAAGTTTGGAAGACTGCGAGGTAAGAAAGGAATATCGTCCGAAGGCCCGAATTCTCGAAATAACTAAGGATCATTCATCTCAAATCAACGAGCATCGTTGATCTTTTCAGCACATCCTTTATTCGGCATTTTGACTATTCGAAGGAACTGAGACCTTCACGCATCTTAACGCTTGAAGCTCGAAGCGCCTGGTTTTCAGCCCCCGGTAATATGAGAAGCTAAACAACAAATTTGTTTTGGCTAAAGAACAGAGCTTAGAGCTCTGACTCCGTAGATCTTGTGCTCGGATAGTCACATCCATCCAGATCGAAGTTAAAGAAGGAGTCTACCCCGTGTTTCTTGGCCCAAAGTCACACACAAGATTTTGCAGACTTGGTTTTACGCACAGGAAACAGGTAAAGCACGAAAATCCCTCACAATATCTTATGTTCAGATAATCAGATCCAGCAAGATCCATACTAGGAAAGAAGAAATTTTCTGTAGATCTAATTTTTAAAAAGCGGCTAGAGCCCGAATTTCGTTGTCTGTTTGCATCAAGCGGTATTAGTGTGACAAGATAGAATAGTCGATCCACAAGTGTGATCGAACTGGTGAATGAACAACCAAGAAACGTTGTCATGTGTAAGCAAAGACGACTCAAGAAGTCCATAAGAGATCTCAGACAGATATGGAAAGAGAACAACAAAGAAATGACATAATATTTTGCAAAGATAAATGAAGAGGTTCCAGTTGCACCTGTGGCAGTAATGGTAGGTTCATGCTCATGTTGCTCCAAATATCATCAATTTTCCTCTAATCTGCTTCTTGTGTGAGCTCCTAAATTTGGTTTGTTAGAATGAATACCTATTTGTGTTTTGTAGATTGTTATCATAATATACATGATCAAGAAATGGATGAATTAACATTACATATCATCCAACAAGCCTTGGATGATAGTATGTTGCACAAGGTTGCAACAACATCATCTTTGAAAGAAGTTTGGAGTATTCTAGAAACAGAGTATAGTGAAAGAGGGAGCAACAATTTGTTGAATGTTTCCACTCTGGAAGAAGCATCTGTGTCTGAAGCAGAGCTACCAGAGGAACATAATGAAGGAGCATCTTTGTCTGAAGCAGAGCTACCAAAGGAACAGAAGGAAGAAGCATTTGTGCTTGAAGCAGAGCTACCAGAAGAAAAGAAAGAAGGTGCATCTGTGTGTGCATTAGAGCATGAGAAAATTGTAGAAACTGATGGTGAAGCTATCAGTACAACAACCTGCATCGATGAAATGATTCGAGTAGTGTTTGTTGATGACAACAAAGGATCAACATCAATGATGATTGATGAACATTGTGAAAAAATTGGCCTCTTTGAAACAAAGGTAAGAAATCTTGAAATGATGATGATAATATGTCTTATGATAAGTGCCTTCCAATAATGGAAGAGAAGAAGAAAATCGATGAATTGATTTTTGGAGGAGAAAGCCTACTTGGCATTCAAAACCAAGTGGATGATTTCTGAAGCAGTGCTTGAAAGAAGGTTTGATGACAAAAGCATTCAAACCAGTACACTTATGACTGCCAATGAAGGAACTGAAGAAGAAGATAATGTTGATGCAGATTTGAAATGGATTGAACAATCAATCTATGATGACGATGATGGTAACTGCTCTCAGAAAGAACAGAAAGAAATGAACCAATATGGTTCCTGATATTATTTTTTATATCAGATTGACAAGTTGTTTGAGTATGCAGGTGAGAAACCAAAAGAAGAAGATGAAGAC
Source organism: Picea engelmannii (assembly GCA_009831015.1). Classification (NCBI taxonomy): domain Eukaryota; kingdom Viridiplantae; phylum Streptophyta; class Pinopsida; order Pinales; family Pinaceae; genus Picea; species Picea engelmannii. The sequence continues at coordinate 24,081 of ML801504.1, read as the reverse complement.
ATGGATGAGGATCTCAATGAAGACCAATTTGAAACCATTTTCATGCAATGGAGTTTTGAAGAAATCAGATTTTATTCTGAGCTAATGTGGAAGCAGTTCGTTCACTGTATAGCCTAAGCTATGAAGGGCATCGATGATAGTTTGCAGTGGTGGCATCAACACACTGTCAAAGATAAATTTGTTGCAGAAGAAGATGTAACACATAGGCATAAGCAACCTGGTCAAATTCTGAACATGAAGTTACAAAGACAAAGACAAAAGGCAAAGCAAAAAGCCTTCAATATCAATGCCAAAATGAAAAAAATGACCAGATTAGAACAATATAGAGTTTGGAAGAAGAGAAAGAAGAAACCCAACTCAAGTGAAAGTTGAAGTTTAGTTTTGTTGTTACGTATTGTAAGCCCAGCTGAGACATAGAACAACATGAATTATCATTTATGAATTCCTTTCTTTATTTCCAATTACATCACCGATGTTTGTAACTATTGAGTTTAAGAGGGAGTGTTAATTATATCAGTAACCTCAACAGTATGTGACTATACACTGCTAGTTGTTCAGGCCAACTGTACGAGTTCGTTAGGATTTATTGTTTTGTTTCTTGATCTTCTTGATTTGCTCGAGCCTATTTAGCTCAGCTCTTTTCCCTTAATAAATATCCTCGACACTATACACTCTGCTCACTCCTATTTTTCCAATTTCGTCTTCTCTGTATTATCTTCTTTACTTCTCATTTTGTCAAGGATTAACATGAGAGCCTTGGGACCTTGCTAAAACAGTGGGACAACAAACATGGAACTGCGAGATGATGAAGAAAGCCGAGGAGGACTAGTAATGACAATTGTGCTTCATGAGAGAGGCCACTAGAAAAGAAGACATCAACATGGAAAAACACTAGAGGGAGGTAACGCAACTGGGGTAGATATTACAGAAGTTGCTTATGCCGTTGGTAAGGATTCGAGAATTGGTCCAAAGTTCCTGAATGCTAGTGTTGGTTTTGGAGGGTCTTGTTTTCAGAAGGATATTTTGAACCTGATTTATATTTTTGAGTGTAATGGACTTGTGGAAGTGGCAAACTACTGGAAGGGAGTCATTAAGATAAATGACTATCAGAAGTCAAGGTTTGTAAACCTTGTAGTTTCCTCAATGTTTAACACAGTGACAGGAAAGAAAATTGTAGTTCTTGGATTTGCATTCAAGAAGGATACTGGCGATACTCGAGAAACTCCTGCCATTGATGTATGGAAGGGGCTTCTTGGAGACAAAGAGAATATCAACATTTATTATCCACAAGTAACAGAGAATCAAATTCAGAGGGACCGCTCCATGAACAAATTTGATTGGGACCATCCTCCTCATTTGCAACCTATGAGCCCTTCGACTATCAAGTAAGTCAGTGTGGTTTGGGATGCTTATGAAGCAACCAAATATGCTCATGGAGTGTGCATTTTAACTGAGTGGGATGAGTTCAAGACTCTGGACTATCAGAAAATTCATGACAATATGCAGAAATTGAAGGGCGAGATTGAAGGGCGTGTGACAAACCGTTGTCCATGATATTGCAGAGGACTCTTTTTTTTAGTTTTGGAGAGGAGCTGCAACTGCTGAGTAAAGGAGCCGTAAAGCGAAAGGTTGCTATTGTTGGAGTTTGTTGTTGTTGGCGCCATTACATGGAGGTGTTATAGCAAAATGAAGTGAGGTGTACGTGCTCATTTTGTCAGACTCACACATCCTCCAAATTAAGTCACAAAAGCGAGATTGAGTTGTGAGTGATATTTTGTTTTTGTTTGAAGTTGTGAGTATTTGTTTTATTCAAGTTGTGTGAATTGGTTGTGTGTCTTGGTCAAGAATGTTGATGAGATGTAAATGAACATATGTAATGGGCTTGTAATAGTGGACATATGATTGGTGAGAGTATTGTTGATATTTTGTGTACCTAATTGAATTGTTGTAGGGGGTGCATGATCGGTTGTACCCGACACCCCAGGTTATGGTCCAAATTGTAATGCTTAGCCATAGGCAAGCTAAATTCCCCAGGTTAGTTGTAATCCCTGTTAGTAAGGCATAAAGAAGCATACGTGTTGTAGCGCAGAAGCGCATGTGATCACAGGATGTGATACTCTCTCATAGACAGAGAGGTTGTTATATCAAGTTGTGGAATTAACCACTAGGGTAGGTACGAGGGTGGCAGGTGTACTCGTAGGCTAGCTTGATGTTGAATCAGAGACTTTGGATCTTCGATTCAAGGTGGGGATGTGAGATGGAAGAATCTCAAAGTGTAAGACCAAGTTGTGAGTCTCAGAGTGTGAGGGACCAAGTTACGTTTAAGGGAGAGTTTAACATTGATGAACTATGTTGTTGAAAACAATTCCTAGAGAACTAGCGCTTACAGTGGCAGATGACCCATGTATTATGGTAGATGGATTGTGTTTTATATGGACATCAATAATTATATGTAGGTACAAGATGCAAGAGGAAGCAAATAAAGTTCAAGGATGAAACCCACAGTAAAGCAAGCTCAAGTCAAAAATTGAAGCCATGAGAGTGATGAATATATGACCACAAAGATATTTAGATAAATAGTCATTAAGGGAGAGTGTTGGAATATATAATTCCTACTTATCTAATATGATGTATTAAGAAGTAGAGTCAATCTCTACGTGAGTTGTGTGATCTTATTATTAGGAGTTTGTTAGGGAGTTGGATTTATGAGATCCTAGATTCATGTTTATGGTTGAGATATTTGCTCAACCTCTCATCTTATATTTCGAATAAGTTAAACCTGATAACTATCAGTGAGCTCTATATAATGAGCCACAAATGTATTATATAAGGAATCAAGTAATCTAATAGCGTGTTGTGTTATAATGTCTCTCTCATTTGTTAATTTCTTGCAAGTTAGCCCAATCCTCCACTACACTCCGATGTAGGCAAATAATGCACTCATGCAACCCTGCGGTCCTTACGAGAAGTTAGATTGATGGGATGCCATTGATGGCTCATATGGACTCTGGACGACATTTATCTGCATCCGCGTATACAAAGCTTCGAACGTAAATCAAGTAAACTGGTACATATATTTAGTCCATTTTAAGCAATCCATACTCACTATTAAATAATGCACTCATACAACTCTGCGGTCCTTACGAGACGTCTAGATTGATGTGATGTCCTTGATGGCTCTTATGGAGTATGGACGACATTTATCTGCATTCGCGTATATAAAGCATAAAACCTCTCAAGTAAACTGTGAATCGTACATATATTTAACCCATTTTAAGCAATTCGTACACTTTGTCACGTGAACGAAGCGGAAATTAAAAGAGAGTTGGTCCCCATGAAGTAAGTTTTGGTGGCTACTGTATTTCGTACTATGGGTTTTGTGACCGGTATGAATACACGAGGCTTATCTGGTTGGTAGCTAGGACAGTGAGGACGTATGTGAAAGGCCAGGTGGGAAACTGTGCTATTAATTGACAAAGCCACGCCAGCTGGCGCAAATTTCGACGGAATACATGTGTAGATCGATGCCATTATTGCTTTTTGAGAAAAGAAAAATAAAGAGAGTAGATAAGGTCTCTTGTTCTTCTGTCAGAGTTTAGGTCTAATCGTACAGGTATTCCCATCTGAAGCTATTATTGAATCTTATACCAATAGATGTTTTGTTCTTTTAGCCCCGATCTGAATATGTGAGTGATTGTTTAGAGGGAAAAAGAAAGAGGAGAGACAACAATGGTGAGGGGAAAGACCCAGATGAAGAGGATTGAAAACACCATAAGCAGGCTGGCTACGTTTACTAAGCGTAGGAATGGGTTGCTGAAAAAATCTTACGAGCTCTCGGTGCTCTGCGATGCGGAAATTGGAATTATGATTTTCTCTCCAAGAGGGAAGCTCCATGAATTCGCCAGGCCCAGGTATCTATGCGTCGTGTATTTGCCCTAGTTGTACGATATACCGCTTTTTGTTGTATAGTTGTTTGATTGTGCCCTCTATCTTTTAACACGTCGGTTGGTTGTCTGATTTGTATCCGGTCACAGTAATATATAATAATCAATCGAGGGTTTTGGGCATAACTGTCTAGCTGCCATCGGTAACGACAGACTCTCACAATGGTGTTCAGGTTTAACAATGGTCTGCAGGAATAGGCTTTTGACTTCGGAGGGACATTCTCTATACAATGTGATTAGTCCCTCTTCCTCGAAGGGCTCTGACACTGCACGGGAAGACTCTGGTATACTGAGGGCATGTCGAATTGATGGACTATCTAATTTGCGTAAGACCTCTAACCCTAACTTATTCAACATGACATTTTCTTCTCGCGAGTACTATTTTTCACACCATCTTATGAACTCTGGGAAAGGGAACGCGACTTCGACAGCGTAAGGGGTTATGGAGGCTTGGGCCGCTTCGAGGAAAGGTATTTGTTTCCCTACATTGTCTATCAAGTTGGCTCTGGATATGGAAATGGGTGAGACAGTTATTTATGTGTCAAATACATCAGAGTCCCTGTCAATTAGGGCTTCTTCTTTAGACGTGGGGTCTTGCTCTGTTATGGAAAAAATGGCAGGATTCATGGCCATGATGAAAAATACTTGTGAATTAGCGTAGGATGCGCGAGTCTGGTTCACTATTGAGCTTCAGTTTCGAATGGAGCATTTGTGCCAATTTTCAAACGTTTGACTGATTTGAAATATCGTAAAATAATGACCAAGGCCCTCCTTTTATACGCGATTTTCGATATCGAGGGCGAGGCAAAGTGGTTTTGGGTAGACCACTTTTCGCCCCGATATGCCTCTGGTGGTGCCATGTTTCTGCGAAGTGAGACCATGGTATTTTCCCCGGCCCGCTCTTGAGTTATTAACCTTCGGGCTACTTCATCGCCTGATATGTCTCTTGACCGTCGATCCGGGCTGCTCGAGATCTACGGCCCGCTATGCCCTATAAAATTCCACGCCTCCACTATATTGGCCCTTCTCTGCTATATGTCACCTGGTCCTCCAAACTATCATGCCTCCACCCTGATGTAGCTCCTCGCTAAATGTGAAACTTGGATTCCATCTAAGAATGATATGGTGATAACATGTCATTGATCCAAACTGAGGGTTTGTCACCAAGAGAGACAGGGAGGGAAATTATGCTCATCCACTCATGAGATCGATGTTTAATCAATGCCCCACAAAGCCTTGGAGATTTGATATTTGTGAGAAGCCTTCCGCTGAAAGAAAAGATAAATGCAAAATAGAGCAGTGGTAGGGGGAGAAAGAGGGCCATCATGAGAGGGGAAGTAGGGAGAGGTGAGGTGAGGTGAGGTGAGGGAGGGGGGGTACAGGGAGGAGAGGGAATCAACTTGCAGGTACTGTTGATGGGAGGTAGGGAGGGCGGAGGATGAAATAGAAAGAAAGAATAATACATAGAAATGTTGGAGAATGAACGCTAGATATTGACTTCATATTGATTGTATAAATATTATACATTTGACAGTTTTACCGTTCAGACACAGGAGTAACTACAAAACGGTTTCACTAACTAATTTTTTTAACGGGATTAAAACTCCTAACACTCCCTCTTAATCTCGAGGATTACATTATTAATAATTCCTAAACTTTGACGTTGAAATTGAGAAACATCTCTTCCCAAAGGTTTAGTGATGATATCAATTAACTGAAGTTTAGAACCACAAAATTTGAGAGAAATGTCACCATTTTTTATGAGTTCACGAATGAAGTGAAATCGAGTATCAATGTGTTTGATTTTCTAATGAAACACATTATTGTTCGACAAGGAAATGACAGAGTTATTGTCACAAAAAATTGAAATAGGTTCTTTTGTCATATATCCAAAGTCCATCAAAATCCTTTTAAGCCAAACTGCATGACATGTTGATGTTGTTTCCGCTACATATTCCACTTTCTCATAAGAGATAGAAACCATGGGATGCTTCTTAGATGCCCATGAAATCAAATTATTTCCAAAAATAAAAGCATAGCCCAAAGTGCTTGTTATGTCGTCAATACTGTCTGCATAATCACTGTCGGTATAACCTGTAAGCATACTGTTTGTTGAAGCTGTGTACTACAAACCATAAGTGGTTGTACCTGCAATGTATCTTAATATCCACTTACCAAATTTCCAATGAGAATCCTTAGGAGATTCCATAAACCTGGAAATGAAACTTGTTGCATATGTTATGTCAGGTCTTGTAGTAGTAAGATACATAAGACTACCAACAAGTTGTTTATACAATGCGGAACTTATTATTGATCCCAAATATTCCTTGCTTAATTTAGTGCCAAGAGAAATAGGAGTGTCAATAGGCTTACACTTTTCCATCTTAAACTTTTTCGAAACTTCAATAACATATTTCTGTTGACTAATAAATATACCATGATCAGATTGTTCTACTTCAATGCCTAAAAAATACTTCATCAATCCAATATCTGTCATTTCAAACTCATTTTTCATGGCTAATCTAAATGCATCCAACATCATGTTTCCTGTGTAGATCATGTCGTCAACATAAAGACATAGGATGAGAATATTACCTTGTTGATTTACCTTGATATACAAAGTAGGCTCATTTTTTCTCCTGCGGAAACCATCTTTGAGTAAATAATGATCAATTCTACTATACCAAGCTCATGGAGCTTGCTTCAAACTGTACAAGGCTTTCTTTAATTTGTACACTCGATGCTCTTGTGTTTTAAATTCAAATCCAGGTGGTTGATGGACATACACTTATTCATTTAACACTCCATTCAAGAAGGCAGACTTGACATCCATTTGATAAATAGGCCACTTGTTTTGTGTTGCAATGGCCAAAACAAATCGAACAATATCTAATCTTGCTACAGGTGCGAAAGTTTCACCATAATCAATGTCAGGTTGTTGTGAAAAACCTCTGGCAACTAACCTTGCTTTGTGTTTCTCAATCTCACCTTTTTCATTTAATTTAGTTTTATAAACCCATTTTAAACTTATGACATTTTTATCTGCAAGTAGATCAACTTAATCCCATGTATTGTTTCTCTCAATAGCTTCTATTTCATTATTCATTGCATCTACCCATTCTTTTTTCTTTGCAGCTTTATCAAAACAAGTAGGTTGAGATGAGAAAAATGCAAATTGTACTACATTATCATCTTGGTCATATATATCACGCAAACTTCTCATTCATCAAAACAAGTAGGTTGAGATGAGAAAAATGCAAATTGTACTACATTATCATCTTGGTCATATATATCACGCAAACTTCTCATTCTTTGATGATTATGGTCAGAATCTGAATCACTATGAGATGAAGAATCATTATGAGATGAAGAACTGTTTTCATTTTGAACTTGCAATCTTGGAAGGCGTGTTATCGGTTCTTGATGTTCATCTAACTTTGTAGGTGCTTGATGTTTATCTAACTCAAGAGAAGGATTGTGAGAAGTATTGTTTTCCATTTCATCCTCTTCGTAACAAGATTATATAATATGTATGCTTTTGATTGTTCACTATAGCCAATAAAAATATACTTCTCACTTCTATCATCAAGCTTATTTCTTATCTCTTCAAGAACATGAACAAAAGCAACACAACCAAAAAATTTGAAATGAGAAACATTTACCTTAGATCCACTCCATTTTTCTTCAGGTACTTTACCTTGAACATTGGAAGTTGGTGATCTGTTAAGTATGTAAACTGAACATGCAACTGCTTCAGCCCAATAATGTTTGGACAATTTACTTGGTGTAAGTAAACTCTTGACCATGTTCATGATGGTGCGATTCTTTCTTTTTTCCACTCCATTTTGTTACGGAATATATCTGGTAGTCATTTTGTTTTTAATACCATGATGTTTAAAAAAATCAACAAACTCTCTTGAGTCATATTCACCTCCTCCATCATATATAAAAACTTTGACAAATATGCCACTTAGTTTCTCTACTTCAGCCTTGAATTCTTTGAATCGAGTGAAAGTCTCAGATTTGTGTTTGAGAAAGTAAACCCAAACTTTCCTGCTAAAATCATCAATAAATGTCAGAAAATAAAAACTTCCACCAATCGAATGATTTTGCATAGGTCTAGATAAGTATGTGTGAACTAACTCTAAGCACTCTTTGGCTCTATAAGAGGATGATGGAAAACTATCTTGTTGGTGTTTTCCTACTATGCAACTTTCACAAGAAGGAATCTGATTAATCGTAAGAGGCAATCCTTTCACCATAGACTAATTCATACTTATAACTGGTAAATGACCATAACGATAATTCCATAACTCAGTTTCATTTGCATTAGGAATATTACATGCATACATCTTCCCACTTCTCATTTCTAATGGAAACAATATGTTTTGTGTCATATTGACTTTTGAACCAAGTCTTTTAGTTTGATTAAGAATTGTGCAAGTGTTGTTGTGGAAAATAACATCATAACCGTGCACCATTAATTGCCCTACACTCAACAAATTGTGTTTGATATTTGGTACATAGTAAACATCATAAATATTTTTCACTTCACCCTGCTTTGTTAAAACTGGCACAACACCTTTTCCTGAAGATTTTACTGAATAATCATCACCCAAACTAATTGTAGTAGTAAGAGATGTATCATGATTAGAAAGTAAATCATTGTGACATGTCATATGATTGCTACATCCACTATCGAGCAACCAAACATTCTTGTAATGTCCCCACTTTGGGATATCATTACATTCCAGGGTGTTATGACGACCAGAGCAGCCCGATGGATGTTATAGCGAGTACAATGACTATTGAGGGATATTTTGGGGTCCGGCTTGTATCGCTCATCCTATTTCATCGTTATGATCCATTCCGCACAAACTGGCTTTGGTTCCGTTGCATTTTGACGATTTCCATGATTTTGAATATTTTGAGCTATAGGTTAATTAAATTCACTAAAGAGGTCATTTTGAGCACAATACTTGGAGGAACCTCTCAGTGTAATAGCTCATTAGAATTGGGAGGAACAAAACTACAGGATAGGATGATGAAAAGTAACTTTCAGTGGCCAGGGAAGCCACAATGAGAGATAAGGTGTTTTCGAGAGGTAAAAAGGTTAATTAATTAATTAAAGTGATTTAATTAATTAATTAATAATTAATAAAGTAAAAGTCACTTTGGAGGGACAAGGTGAGTAAGAAGTATAAAAGAGAGGCAAGGGCCTCTATTCTCTCATTCATGTATGATTATCTTTTGATATCTGGCTTCTAGCTAGTGAGCCCATACCTTGGGGGTTTTGAGGGTTTTGACTCAACAAACCCTAGAGGATGATTCAATGGTGAAAGATTCCACCTAGCTTGTCCCGAGCTTGGTCTTGGGGATGCAATACTCCCCCACACCATTCTATTTCAGATCTACTCAGTTGCAGGAGGGTTCTACACCAGCCACAGGTACAGGAGGAGAGAGGGTGCACCATTGGGGGTTTCTAGTAAGGGGGGCGCACCATTCTTTGAGGGAAGTTTGTTCCAAGAGATTGGAAGGGCTTTGGCAGATTCTAGCACATGGGTTTTCATTGCAGGGTCTTGGCCGTTAGATCTAGTGCATTCTGGAGGAGTTTCATGCGCCATTTGATTTATTGGATGCATTGGACGAATTGGAGAGAAGGAGGGCATTTTTGAGATTCAGATGTATTTAGTTTGGAGGGGTTATACATTAGATATGACCTGGAGACTTCACCAGTGAGGTAACCGGGCCCCGATCTATCATTCCAGTGGTTTTGTAGAGCATTTGAAGGCCTCTAGGAGGGAGGCCGAATTATCTAGGGTTTCAACCATCCAATGGGGCACAAGTCCAATAGAGGGTTATTCATTTAGTGGGTCATCTATTCATCGATCCACCTGAGACTTTACCCGGGGTCTTGTATTGGGCCGAACTATAGTTCGACATATTCATCAGAGGGTTTGGTGGTCTTTGGCAGCAAGGCCGAATTATTGAGGGTTTCAGTCTTCTACTAGAGCGCGACCTTTCTAGTGGGGGCTTGGTACGTCATACGGATCAGATCTCTTCTTGTATTAAGTCTTCATTGTGTATTCAACCTTTGGAGGCTTTCATCTTCTTCCCGGGAGCATTTTGTATTAGCTCTTATTATGTTTATTGGATCCATCTGTTGATCATTCCAGATCGGCCTCACTTTGTATCAGGTTCTTTCTCTTATAATAATAAAGGTCAGATCTTTGCTATTGGTTCCATATCTAGTGTATATTGTATTTCCATTGGTTATGTCATCAAATCTATGTGTGATAATTGAATATAAACCCTAAGGCCGAATTTATGAAGTCAATCTGCAAGTAGACATCTAAACATAAGTAAATCAACAAAGTGTTTGACGAAATGCCACAACTAGAAAAGTTTAAAAATCATGCAAAAACGAAATGTTCTTGGCCTCTTGGCTTGGGAACATTACAATGGTATCAAAGCTTACATTCCTGCCAGCATGAGGGATCTTCCATACGGCAAGATGGAGTCTAGAGATTTTTCTAAAGAGGTTGTACGTTGTGAATGGGAATACTACGCCCGTAGTGAGAGACTTAGGGCTGATATAACTTTCCAACAGTGGGTATCCATAAACAATCCTTGGTGGAGCCAAGATGAGGTCATAGAGTGGACCGACAGTATAAAGAGACACAGAGCTGATGCATCAAGATGGAGGGAAGAAAAGAGAAACCCCACACCCATTAGGAGCAGGCAACTTTGCTACAATTACAAAGCGCCTTGGGAACCAGATCATAGATGTAGGGGTAAAGGTAAGAAGCACATTATTAAGGTGCACTATGACAGTGATGATGAGGTGTGTGAGGATGCAGAGATAGATGCTTATTTGGAGCAGTCCGATGGTGTTGGTGACTCTTGCACAGAGGCTAGTGATTCTTACACACTTGAGGAGGATAGTGACCCTTGCGCATTGGAGGGATAGTTGGATGGAAAGGATGATAGCACCGGTGTTTCAACAGACATATCACATACTATTGATGAACTTACACCGTAGCAAAGTTGTGACACTAGTGGAGATTCACACGTGTTAGCACCTAGAGGTGGCGATCTCCCTATGGTGACCATGACACATCTGTCATCTTTCTAAACACTTATGACATCCACATCACTTGAGGATAGCAATAGCATAGAGGATCCATATGTGAGGGATGCACACCAGGGACATGTAGATCCATAGATCCAGGAGGAGATACATGACGTGCAAATAGTTGACCTTACACTCACATATCAACATGAGAAGAGTCGGTCACTTTTTTGGGGGACTCTGCAAGTTAAGCAGGTTATAGGGATTGACAGTTGGATGGGACACTTCCTTCCAGGATCGGCCTGCAATGATGAGGATCTATCCTTTATTGGTTAGGAGGACCATAGCACGTGTTTGGACACATCTATATGAGATCCAGGCACAGATGATAGTAGCAGGGTGAGTGCACAGGAGGATACAACTGCTCGCACCAGATATAGTATGATTTAGAGGGAGCTAGTAGTTGAGGATGATGAGAAGACACATATGGGAGGACCCAGTAGTATAGTGGACAGGGGGCAACTCAACACTTTATCTTCTATAGAGATTGTTGTTGGGGATTCCAGTGTGACACTAGCAGTGAGAGGCATGAGGTGGCACCTCAGCATGACTATGATCAGGAGTCACATCACTTAGCAGGATAGTTGAGAGTCAGTGAGGATATGATCATGGTAGCCACTAGGCGTTTTGATGACACACATGCATTGGTGACCGATTACTGTTGGAGGGCATCAGTGGCACATGGTAGTGCATATGAGGGATTTTCCATGGATGACCTTCATACTCTTAGGGAGAGAGTGTCTATGATGAGGAATTTCTACCAGCAGTTGTTGACAGACATGGACTACCTACTAGGGATTAGTGAGATGTATCACAGGGCCTTGAGGGTGTAGGAGTTGGAGGTGGACTGACTCACTCATGAGTTGGAGAGCACCTGAGGATTCTTGAAAGGCACACAGATAGCCCTTTGAGAATCAGAGTCCACATCAGAGGAGCTTCTTGAGGAGATACGCCAGAGTTCCATCTATCTTAGTGGGGAGTCAGGTATATCCTCTAGTCACATTTCTAGGGGATGTTGATGGCCTGACGGAGGAGCATGAAGAGTACCCAAAGTCACTGATGAGTATAGAGAGTTATGATTCGGAGGCGTAGGATCTACCCTCCACAAGGATATTTGAGACAGTCGAGCACTCACATACGCATGAGACTCACTCACATACACCCAGGGACAGTTTTGAGGACACTTCCATTCATGTCTCGAGAGTGGTTGACCTTCATGTAGAGGTTGATACAGTAGTACACCCAGGATCTACGATGCAACATGAGTATACGGGAAATGACATGAGTATGTCAGAGCATACAGTGGTGGGTGATAGCTCACATAGACATGTCGAGATGTATGGTGAGATTCAAAGAGATATATTGCCTTGCAGGGAGGAGACACACTTTAGGGAGCATGCAGATGTCACTCCTTTGCAGCAGCATCTAGTTATGAGAGATCACCTTCACCGTATTCGCAGTTGCATGGGAGATGAGAGATGGAGGTTGGTTGACCAACAGTTGGAGGATTTACTTCTGGTTGTAGTGGATGATTGGGATTCATTGATGACCAGAGGCGAGTATTTATCGTGGATACCGATGGACGAGCTTTTGGTCGAATCCTTGGGATTGACCAAAGCACGTGATATCTCCCAGTCCTACTGTCAGTTACAAAGGTTTCTGTTAGCATTTTTTGACACTTTTATCATGGACAACATCGTGAGGAGAGATAGACAATGGCAGAGGGCATGGAGAGTGGTTAGGCCGAGACCACATGACATGGGTGCAGTTACGACATACAGTAGGACAAAGGTGGACCGTGTTAGGCAGACAATTGAGAATTTATGTGTGATGGTGAGCATCATAGGTCAGGTGACAACATATGAGAACAAAGGGCTTCTGCCCATGATCAGTCTGACACATGAGCAGTTAGCGGAGATTGGAAGTGATAAACTTCCAAGTTTTCCATGGGATTCGAGAGTTCATTTTGCTAGCAGGATGTTTCATTGCATGATGACCTAGGTTGTGCCAGAGAGCTACATACTCCACCTTGGGTTGGTTTGGAGTGGGCCGGCAAGGACTTGTCCTATGGAGCGAGGCAGATTCTCCCTCATGATCGGGCAGGGAGATGGTTGGGCAAGTGCTACTTCCACAGAGATGTTTTTACAGATGCAACTTTTGGACAACAGGTCCAAGTGCCACATGTATTTCATCTTGAGGATCTAGGAGTGAAGGATCCAGTATATATACACAGAGCAGTTAGGCATGGTCAGCATCGTGTAGTGCCAACATGGTGATCTTTGACAGAGACTAGCATGGGACCCAGGGATTGCAGGGTTAAGCGTTTCACTGACTGACAGGGGCGAGTGGACCTTTGCAGAGGAAAGTTATTTTGACTTTCCATTGAGCTTCAGTGTTGAGGAGAGCCTATCTCTTGAGGGTGTCTCACAGTGGTCTTGCAATACCTCATTCTGGCATCAACACGTACAATTGATGGAGGTAATGTTGATCTTGGTAGGGACTTGGAGGATGGACTCATTCCGAGATGAGGCCATTTTTCATGTGCAGGAGATTCACAGAGTTGATATATTTCAGAATTATGCTTCGCAGGATATTGCAATTCACTTCCTAATATGGGACCTAGGAGGTGGAGTGTATGATTGTTCATCTTTGGATAGGTTCTACCGTGTGTCCTATAGGTGGACACAAAATCTTGGTATTATACTTGGAAGGATTTGGTTATTGATTGAGGACAAGCAATATTCTAGCAGGGAGGACTGTAATGTCCCCACTTTGGGACATCATTACATTTCAGGGTGTTATGATGATTAGAGCAGCCCGATGGATGTTATAGCGAGTACAATGACTATTGAGGGATATTTTAGGGTTCGACTTGCATCGCTCATCCTATTTCATCATTATGATCCATTCTGTATAGATTGGATTTGGTTCTATTGCATTCCGACGATTTCCATGATTTTGAGTATTTTGAGCTATAGGTTAATTAAATTCATTAAAGAGGTCATTTTGGGCACAATACGTGGAGGAACCTCTCAGTGTAATAGCTCATTGGAATCGAGAGGAACAACACTATAGGATAGGATGATGAAAAGTGACTTTCAGTGGCCAGGGAAGCCACGAGGAGAGATAAGGTGTTTTCTAGAGGTAAAAAGGTTAATTAATTAATTAAAGTGATTTAATTAATTAATTAATTATTAATAAAGTAAAAGTCACTTTGGAGGGACAAGGTGAGAAGGGAGTATAAAAGAGAGGCAAGGGCCTCTATTCTCTCATTCATGTATGATTATCTTTTGATATATGGCTTCTAGCTAGTGAGCCCATACCTTGGGGGTTTTGAGGGTTTTGACTTAACAAAACCTAGAGGACGATTCAGTGGTGAAAGGTTCCACCTAACTTGTCCCAAGATTGGTCTCGGAGATGCAATACCCCCACACCATTCTACTTTAGATCTACTCAATTGCAAGAGGGTTCTACACCAGCCATAGGTACAGGAGGAGAGAGGGCGCACCATTGGGGGTTTCCAGCAAGGGGGGCACACCATTCTTTGAGGGAAGTTCGTTCCAAGAGATTGGAAGGGATTCAACAGATTCTAGCACCGAGGTTTTCATTGTAGGGTCTTGGCCATTAGATCTAGTGCATTCCAGAGGAGTTTCATGTGCCATTTGATTTATTGGATGCATTGGACGAATTGGAGAGAAGGAGGGTATTTTTGAGATTTAGATGTATTCGGTTTGGAGGGGTTATACTTCAGATCTGACTAGAGACTTCACCAGTTAGGTAACCGGGCCTCGATCTATCATTCCAGTGGTTTTGTAGAGCATTTGGAGGCCTATAAGAGGGAGGCCAAATTATCTAGGTTTTCAGCCATCCAGTGGAGCGCAAGTCCAACATAGGGTTATTCATTTAGTGGGTCATCTCTTCACCGATCCACCTGAGACTTTACCCGAGGTCTTGTATTGGGCCGATCTATAGTTCGACATATTCATCGGAGGGTTTGGTGGTCTTTGGCACCATGGCCGAATTATTGAGGGTTTCAGTCTTCTACTAGAGCGTGGTGGGGGCTTGGTACGTCATACGGCTCAGATCTCTTTTTGTATTAAGTCTTCAATGTGTATTCATCCTTTGGAGGCTTTCATCTTCTTCCCGTGAACATTTTGTAGCAGCGCTTGTTATGTTTATTGGATCCACCTGTTGATCATTCCAAATCTGCCTCACTTTGTATCAGGTTCTTGCTCTTATAATGATAAAGGTTAGATCTTTGCTATTGGTTCCATATCTGGTGTATATTGTATTTCCATTGGTTATGTCATCAGATCTATGTGTGATAATTGAATATAAACCCTAAGGCCGAATTTATGAATTCAATATGCAAGTAAACATCCAAACATAAGTAAATCAACAAAGTGTTTGACGAAATGCCACAACCATAAACAATTTAGAAATCATGCAAAAACAAAATGTTCTTGGCCTCTTGGCTTGGGAACATTACAATTCTTATCAAGAATTTGCTCAGATACTTGACATGAAAGGAACAAAGTATCAGATGTTTCACTTTCTGTGACAATAGCTCTATTTTTATACTGCAACTTATGACATTTATATGGTGACCCAATTTTTTACAATAATGACATTGAATTTCTGATTTATTTGTCCATCTCTGGCCATGATCTTGTGAAGATGATCTTGACTGCTCTGACTTGTCTTTTGTTTGTTCAGGTTTATCTCTTGTTTGAGAACGTCCTCTACCTCATCCTCGACCATGTCCATGAAAACCTTTGCCTCTGCCTTTGTCCATGGACACCTTAGACTGAAATGTATGTTCTAAAGTACCAAGATCCAAGTTCATCCTTGGTTCATGAGATAACAACGAAAATTTAGTTAGATCTTTCAACTCAAGAAGAACAGTGACTACCATTTCAAATTTCTTAGATAAACTTTTAAGAACTTTTTCAGCAATTCTTTGGTCTGTGAGTTTTTTTTCGCCATTAATCCTAAGTAGATTCATAATACCCATAACTTTAGTCATAAACTGATCAATACTTTCTGATTCACTCATCTTGAGGGTTTCAAATTGAGTTCTAAGGGTTTGAAGTCTCACAGTTTTCACTTTGTCATTACCCTTATAAGCCAACTTAAGAATATTCCATTCTTCTTTAGCAGTCTTGGCACCAATAATTTTAGGAAATATATAATCATCTAATGAAACTAAAATATATGATTTGACTTTTCCTTATTTTTTCTTAAGTTTTTCTAATGTTTTCTTTGAGCAACATTCATAATTGCAATAACATTTGCATCAGGTTCTATGAACCCTGTTTCAACACAATCCCAACATTCATAATTGCAATAACATTTGCATCAGGTTCTATGAACCCTGTTTCAACACAATCCCAACATTCGTGACCTTGCAAAATGGCTTTCACTTTCTCACTCCAAAAATCATAATTGGAACCAAGTAAAATCGGTGCTTGAATTGGCCAAGAACTAGACATTTTTTTAATTCCAAAATACAAGCCAAAATTAAAGATTAATATAACTCCAAAACCTGAAGGGTATATTTTTTAAAATCACTTTTCAAATGGCAAACAACCAAACTCCAAATACCTTGATAAAAACAACAACATAGCTCAACATCAAATCGAAATCGATGAAAAGCCTTACTCAGGGAAGGTGAACAAGAGCAAGGTGAACAACAACCTTAGTACACAGGGAAGGTGAAAAGCAACAAGGTGAACAACAACCTTAGGTAGTGAACAACTTCTGGTATTCATGGTATTCACAGTGTGAACAACAACCTTACACAAGGTTCTAGTATTCTTCAAGGTCTGGGAGTGGGCGCACACAACTCTGCTCCCAACCAAGAATACATGGAAATGTTGGAGAATGAAAGCTACATATCGATTTCATATTGATTGTATAAATATTATACATTTGACAGTTTTACCGTTATGGTAGTAACTGCAAAACGGTTTCACTAACTAATTTGTTTAATGAGATTACAACTCCTAACAAATGAGAGAGTGGAAGATATCTGTCTGCAGCGTCGCCGAGGGAGGTATAGGGGCTACCACCAAAGTGATATGGGTGTCAAGGGGAGGGACATCGTAGGGACCGAGCCTGGGGATGGGAAATAGCACGAGGGCGATGTGGGGGCTCTAACGAATGGGGACACATAGATCTGCCCCTCGGCCAGGAGATCTTCCGAGAAGTCAAAGAAGTCCTCTTCCATGTGGAAAGGGGCGGGCCCGAGGGATCAGGGCTGTGTGGAGAAAGGTGCGAACAATAACGAAGAAGTGAAGAGGATTAAGCTTCAAACACCTGTGAGAACCCTAACCGCGAAGCCATTTCATTCCATTTCCTCTCAAAAATCTCTATTTTAATATATATATATATTTTAATGAAGATTTGAGATGTCAACTTCAACCTTTTATTTATCCATTTTAAGTAATTCGTACCCACTACACTCCAACGTGGACAAGAAAAGTATTCGTACAACTCTGCGGTCCTTACCAGACGTCCAGATTGATGTGATGCCGTTGTGATGCTCTTGATGGGTCATATGGAGTATGGACTACGTTTATCTGCATCAAACCTAAATCGAGTAAATTGTGAACCGTACATATATTTAGTCCATTTTAAACAATTCGTACTCTTTGTCACGTGAACGAAGCAGAAATTAAAAAACAGTTGGTAGCCATGGCCCATGAAGCAAGTTTTGGTGGCTACTGTATCTGTGAACCGTACATATATTTAGCCCATTTTAAGCCATTCGTACTCTTTGTCACGTGAACAAAGTGGAAATTAAAAGAGAGTTGGTCGCCATGGCCCATGAAGTGAGTTTTCGTGGCTAGTATTTCGTACTATGAGTTTTATACATATTAATATATTTTATTGAGTGACAATACGAATACAAGAGGCGTGTCCTGCTTGTAGATAGGACAGTGAGGACGAATGTGAAAGGCCAGGTGGGAAACTCTACTAATAATTGACTAAGCCATGACCGCCGGCGGATATTTATACTGAATAGATGGGAGATGGATGTCATTATCGTCTTTTTTTCAAAAGAAAAAAAAGAGAGTTTCTTGTTCTTCTGTCAGAGTTTATGTCTGTAATCGTATAGGGCCACCATCAGAAGCCATTATTGAATCTTATCCAAATAGCTGTTTTTTTCTATTAGCCCTGATCTTTTTTCTTCCGTCAGAGTTTAGGTCTTTGTTCTTCTGTCAGAGTTTAGGTCTGTAATCGTATAGGGTCACCATTAAGCCATAATTGAATCTTATCCAAATAGCGGTCTTTGTTCTTCTGTCAGAGTTTAGGTCTGTAATCGTATAGGGTCACCATGAAGCCATAATTGAATATTATCCAAATAGCTGTTTTGTTCTTCTGTCAGAGTTTAGGTCTGTAATCGTATAGGGTCACCATGAAGCCATAATTGAATCTTATCCAAATAGCTCTTTTGTTCTGTTAGCCCTGATCTGAGTATGTGAGTGCTTGTTTGGAGGGAAAAAGAAAGAGGAGAGACAACAATGGTAAGGGGAAAGACCCAGATGAAGAGGATTGAGAACACCACCAGTAGGCAGGTTACGTTCACTAAGCGTAGGAATG
>ML801503.1:232311-246845 GCA_009831015.1 Picea engelmannii | reverse complement strand
TATACCCCATGAAGTATTTACACCCCAGAAGTATGTACACTCTTCCACGCGGGGGAGTGCAGAGGGGGGGTACCCCCTCTGCGGGGTCCGAGGGGGAGATCCCCCCGGCTGGGGGGTCTGGGGGCAAGCGGGCCCCCAGCGGGAGTTCGGGGGCAGCGTCCCCCGATGGGGGTTCGGGGGCGAAGCCCCCTAAGCAAAAATTGCCTTGTAAAAGTATATGTAATTTCATTGTAAATCTGGACCGTTCATTATAAGGTCGCAGATCTAACGGTAGAGATTATGTTAGGGTTTTTTGCCCTAGAAGGAAACCCTCTTTTGCGGCTATTGATTGATGGTGAATATTGTATTCTGAGCGAGGAGACTGTGAGAGAAAGAAGAGGAAGTTACAGCAGGTTTTGCTGTAGGTTGCATCCCTTCATTTGCTGGATAATAATAAAGGAAGGACCTGGCAATTTCTCTGGTGGACGTAGCCCACACTGGGTGAACCACGTAAATCTGTGTCTCTCTTGTATTGTGTGTCTTCTGTGTTTTGTTTCTGCATTTGTTTTATTTTATTGCTCCGCGGTCCTGTTTTCTAACAATATGCACTAAAAACATTTGGCATCCTTTCCTGAAGCTTTTCTTTAGCTGCAAGGTCAAACTTCTCTAAGGGTTACTACTCTTGGAATGCCTTGAACTGTCCTTAAGTTTCCTTCAGTATCCAAGCAAGTAAATGCTTTGTTATATCAATCTAGGACATCATGATGGTTTTCCAACCAATCCATACCAATTAGGAAGTCATATGATCCCAAAGGCATGATGTTCAAATCATCATTTGTACACAGTCCATTCATGTCCATTAGACAATCCTTGACCATCTCATTAATTCTTAGTTTAGCTCCTGTAGCTAATTGAATCAACCAAGGTTTTCCAAGCTTGTTTCTTATCAAATGGAGTCTTTCCACCATCTTAGGATCTATATAACTATGACTATCTCATGAATCAATCAAAATAGTAATAGATTGATAGTTTATCTTACCTTCTACTTCAATCACGTGAGATTGAAATTCATCGTGCTTGTTGTCCAGAGATGCGTAGATCCTTGGCATAATTCTTCCCATGTCCTCAATTGTTTCAACATGTTGTACACTATTGTGAACAATACTCACTTTCTCACCTCTATGAGGGAATTATCTATACATATGATCTCCTTCACAACCCCAACATTTCATGGGTTGTTTCATTGGTATTTTTCCCAATGTTTCTGACATTCAAAACTCATTATGAGTTGGCTTCCCTTGGGAATTATTTCTAAAGAAGAGTGGATTGTTTACTTTCTTCCTCTGCTCCATCTTGCCCCTCTTCTTATCTTCCCAATCCTCGTGGAAGTTTGGTATTCCTCTATGTTGATCATAGAGGAACTTGGCTCTCCTTATTGCTCTATCCAATGTTTTGGGATCATCATATTATATCTTGTCACTGAACATTGATGGCACCCCACTCAAAAACCTTTGAATCTTGACTTGTTCATCTTTGATGAATTCAACATACTTCAACAGTTCCAAGAATCTTCTTTCATATTAATCCATAGTCATACTCCTAAGATTGAGTTCAAAGAACTCCTTCATATTCCTATCAGAATAATGCTTGGTCAAGTATTTCATCTGAAATTACTTATTGAACTGCTTCCAAGTGATCTTCCTCTCATCAAAGTGTTGTTCCTGCACAATTTGGTCCCACCACATTGATGATTTTCCTTTAAGCTGGTAGATGGAAATTATTCCTTCTGCTTGTCAGGAATAATTGTGCAACTGAAAGTATTTCCTCATTCCCAACAACCAAGTCTCTGTATTCTCATATTTCTTGTGCTCACCATTAAAGATAGGAGGTTTAATATTATTCATTTCTCCTTGTAGTTCATCCACCCCAGAACTCCTCTTATGCTTCCTGACATCTGATATACTCAGACTGTTGTATGCCCTTCTAGTTGAGTGCCTTATTGAGTGATGATGATGTCTACTCACACTTATAGATTGTTTCCTTCTGGCATGAGATCTATGACTCCCAGACTTGCTTGCCTCTATCTCCCTATCCATTTTCTTCTCTATTTTATCTAAGCTCTGCAACATCTTGGTGTTGAAGCCATCTTGTTGTTCTTTAGCCTTCATCATTCTCTCATTATCAGTGTTATAAATTTGCACATCTCTTTGTAGGATCTTTATAGTTTCTATCAAATTCATGCTCTTTTATTTTCCTTCTCCATGCCCATTGGATTTTGTTACTGCAATAGCCACACCCATACCAAATATTTTTCCTTCATCTTCATAATTGTAAGTTCCTTGGGCATTGTTCATGTCTCTAATCTCTGATATTTATCTTGAATTCTACTTGGTTCTATTTTTTCTCTTCATTCTGCAAAATGTGCATGCAACAAGATTTGTAAGACTACAAAAATTTTAAAAATACATCATTTTATGCAACATTCTGTTCTTTAGAATTTCACCAGAAATAATTTATTTATGATTTCTTATGGATTCTTAATATTTCATTTTTACATTTCTGAGTGAATAGATAAACTCCTTTGTCCACAACCTTTCCCACGAATGTTCTCATGCTCAATTCTGAATCTTGAGAAAAAAGTTTTTGATGGAATGACAACGAAATAAGTATCCATTAGCTTCAAACAACATAGCTTCAATGCTCAACTACCATTCGATTATCCCTCTAGATTTAATCTCAACTATTAAAACAATTCATCCTTACTTAGAAACATTTCAAAAGTTTGTCTTGGGTTCACTACCCATTCTCTATTGTTGTTACTTCTTCTACTGCCTACATAATGCACCCTCACATTTTTCCACCTTTATTTCACACCCAAGTGGATCCACAA
Organism: Picea engelmannii; assembly: GCA_009831015.1. Lineage (NCBI taxonomy): Eukaryota > Viridiplantae > Streptophyta > Pinopsida > Pinales > Pinaceae > Picea > Picea engelmannii. The sequence goes on along the minus strand of ML801503.1, from coordinate 243,976 downwards.
ATGTATTAAGTCTTTCACCACTCTTCTTTTATGTTTCCATACTTAGAAAATTTTCCACCTTACCACGAGTCTTCGAACATTTCCTTATGTTTCACCACCTCCATGATACCCTTCACACCCACGAAGTCTTGACACTTAGAAAAGTTTTTGAACTTCACTGTGTGTTCTCAGGTTTGTGTGATGCCTTAATCACACACCCGATCCTCTCTGCACTCCACAGTATCTTGGGACTTAACCAATTCTTAAGGGTGCATATCCCCTGATTCTCTCTGCACTCCATGGTAGCTTAACACTTAGACAGATTCCAAGATCTTACTACGGAATTCGTGGAACTGGCAGTTGGCCCACCGCATGGCTCCACATCATTTGCCAACTGTCATTCCAACCATCGTGTATCTTCCATCATGGTAGTACATATCATTATTTTTCCACGTCAGCTGACGCATAGGCCAAACATCATGTTGATGTCATAGTATGGAAAAATACCCAAATTTTCCGATTTTTCCAACTTAAAAAATTACCAAAATGCGAAATTTCTTTCTCGGATTGCCATTAAAAATTGGAGATTTTAATTCTTGGTTTGTTTCCCCGCACTACTCATGAATTTTCCAAGAATTTCCATTGCATAATTGGGGACCTTTTCCCAATTGTTATCATGAGCATTCTGCAACTTCCGAAATTCAACCAATTGTAGGCTCGATTACAAATTTAAAACAATTTTTTTTAATTTCAGGAGTGAATTCCTCAAATTCCCACGAATTTTCTTTTCCATTTCATGAAATTTATTTGTCAAACATTTCAGATACATTCTTTGAAATTCAATTTTCTGCAACTCATCTCTCCAACATTTTGTCGGCTAGCACATAGATGCTCAATATCGAACTTGTGGCTCTGTGTTTGGCCCATGTAGGTCCAGTGTTTGAACCTAGGGATCTAATACTAGAATGGAACGATCCCCATTACCGATACCACAATGTCATGTTCCTAGCCATGCAGGTTGGCCACATGACATCGATTCTTTTATTTTCAGTCACATTAGACTTACATGTTTTCTTAAAATTACTGCTTTTATGGATTTGATATTTTAAGATGATAATTCCTAAAATCAACAAGTCTGAAATATATTGAATATCATCTCATTAACTTAAATTCCATGCATATGAACACACATGTAGTTCTACAACATATATAAACCATGCATAATTATATAAATAGTTACAAAAACAAATTAAATATATTATACATAGCAAAAAACATGTAATTTTGCATAAGAACACTTATGTTTTATGTAAATAAACAACTGCGTGCAGACCTCAAATGTTCCTCCCAGCCATAGACTCTGCTTCTCATAAACTTTTAGTAGCAGGTCACCCTTGAGCTAAGACTAGAACTCCACAAGGGAAGGATTCCTAAGATAAACTAAGGTCTATACTCATCAATTAATCTCATTTCAAGGTGCCAACTACTACAACTAGCCTATAGACTCTCATTTCCCACATGTCTGTCCCACCCCAGGAAGTGTGCCCCTTCTCTGCCCAACAGTCCTTTGACTACCCCACATCCCTTATGGGGCTTCAAAAATAGGAAGAACATAAGTCTCAGAGCCCTGCAACTATTTCTCAACACACCATCAAACAGTCTTCGAAAACTCTCTCGCAAGAGATAGAGAGAGACCACCCACAAGCCTAATAACTTGCTTCTTCAATGTACATGGGCCTACTAGCCCCCTCTTTAGTTCCAAAAATATTAATACTCTTTCTACCCATCACTCCCCAGAGCTTTCCCCATACCATACATGAGAATAGAATGATGAAATCCCCCCCAAGAAATACACTAAGTTTCCCAATATATCTGCATGTCCCCTACTGGACACTTGTCTTCATGAAGCTTCATGAGCTCGACTTGTATATGTTCCCTCACTATTGGAACTTAGATTATATATTAAAATAATATTTCCTTGACTTAATCCCCCTAGGCTTAGTTCTTAGTCTTAGACCCATATCCCACTTTCCTCTAGTGGAGTTCTTAGTGCCCAATACTCTTTCGTCTAATTGGTCTAAAACAACAATATTTTTATTATTAATATGAATGATACAAATTACAAATATATTATAATCATATAGGCACTTTATCCACAAAACATATGACACCATTCCACTTAGTCCCAAAATATCCTGGCTCACCAACCTACATCTCCAATTACATCTTGGGATTCGACCTAGGGGTATTACACCTCCAGAACCTAAGTATATTTGAGGTTTAGTCTTTTTCCCCATAAAACATTCTCCATCTCCTCAATTTCTTGTTTGGTTGTTGCTAAGCATAATTTCTTGTTTTAGTATCTCTCTACCTCCCAACCTTCTCTTTATGCCTCAGAGGTATGAATTGAGTGCCCTGAGGTCAAGGATCGACAAGAACTGAACCTGATTTTTCTTTTTCGACCACTCCCAACCCTGCTTTCAGTGCGAGTCATCTTAGCAAAGGAAAAAAACCATAGGTAGGGACTAGAGATCCCCTGTAAATACATTGCTACCATAATTGGGATAAAACAAATGAGAGGGAGCCAACTAGAAATAACAAAGAAGAAACTTATCCTCCCCTCATAGAAAACTGATATTTTGACTAGATTACTCAGAACAAATAGTAGGTATCCCCCCCCACCCCCAACACCAAACTAGGAACCCAACCCAGAATATAAAAAATAAACACTGGGAATAAAAGACAAGGTTTCTTGGGGTTAGAAAGGTGATTCTCCTTGGAGCTATCACTATCCTGTCACATCCCTTGATCCTCCCATTTTCCTCTTGTAAACTCAGGTAGACTGGAGTTGCGAGTAGGTCATACAATAAAAGAAGTCTCATTCCCACAAATAAAACCATCATGTTACAATCCTCCCTTCTCCTCCTCTCCACATTATCATCATCACTTCTATCGCATGTAGTCCACCACCTTACGACACCTCTCTCGAACCGGTATAGGGTGGTATTCTCACTGTACCATTACAATAAATTTTCACCCAAGTGCATCATATCAATAGTTGGTGGGGATGAGTTTGTACTCCTCCCTGCTATCCCTCACCTCCTTGTTGGTAACCTCATCTGCATTCTCTTATTTACGATGTGCATAGATTTCATAGCATGGAAGAGTGGTGGCTTGGCCATACACGTGTGCGGTTGTTTCCCCACTTGTTAACACCCCATCTAGGTGATTTCAATTTTGGATTGATTAAGTATTGAAAGAGATTAAAAAATTAAACTCAAATTTCTCAACCATTACTATATATTAGATTAAGATGAATCTATATTGATTTATTATATTATTATATTTTAATACATTTTTCATATTCTCTCTTGTTATTGTGGTCATCCTTTTTTACTTTTAGATTATGGATCTCAAATTTTAGTTTAATATAGTTATGTTATATTACATTATCTCATTTATATTGTGTTGTAGAGTACAAGTTGCTTCTCTCGATGCAATAGTTTACACCCATAATAAACTCTTAATTCATTATGAGTAAGACTAGATAAACCTTTACCTTGTAGCTAGCAAGTCTTGAGAGGGATAAAATCCCTTGAGGGGAAAAACTTTTTTAGAATGAGAATTTGAGAAAAGGTTTTCACCTCAAGGGATTTGATCCCTCTTAGTGCTTGATATATTTGTAGTTAAGATGGATCTAGGGTGGTTTTGAAGCAATGTAATTGCAGATAAATTTTAAATTGACTTTCATAATATATGTTCGCATTATTTCTCTTTATTCCGATTATATTGTCATTTTTGTGCATTCTATGGCATGATATTTTTTCTCATTTTATTCATAGAAGTAATGTAATTCTCCTTCACCTTTAGCCTTCTTGTTTATAAGAATGGGAACTCATACCTTCACTTTAGATCATTATTATAATCAAGGCATCATATATATATAAAAAAAACATTAAAACAACAAAACACAAAACACAAAACATAATCATTTTAATTTGTAAATACTAACAAAAAAAATATGAAGTCACACCCAATAAAACAAAGAGATGGACTTGATATTATAATAGAAAACAAATTTCACAACATTATACTATGTACTTTAATATTGTTTTACATTGTATTGTTATTGAGTCACTTCACATAATAGTTTTCACTATCTCTGTGTTGAAATCAATGCATCTGAACCAATTTTTAATGTACCTTTTTTTCTAAGGAAAGCATCACAGGGAAACCCAGAGGATGCTTCCCCACATTCATTGATGGAATTCCTGGTAAAATCGTCAGCATAGACTAGAGCACCTCATCCAAGGGGTTTTGAACTGAGCACCTACTAGCACAAAATTAGCTAAATGCCCAACAACATTGTCGACAACCAATTGAGGTGATGACTTCGGTTATTATTTTCTTACATCAATGCATCAAATACTTTTGCATTATATCATTTCTAAATTAATTCAAATTATTATTTTTTGCTATATCATTGTTGAAATCTCAATGCAACTAAAGAATTTTTGTTGGATAATTGGTTTTCACTGATGTCAACCCTAGTCGACCCTAGAAGAAGCCCCAAAGCAATTTTGGAAGAATCTAGAAGTGATGGGTGTATTTGGAGAAGTCTCCTAAGTGGTCCCCTTATGGCATAGCTTTAAGCATGGCCCTCATGGGAAGACACTTTGAAGAAGTATGCAAGAAGCCCTGAAAAGATGGCTAAGTGGTTAAGTCGTTAAGAAGCCCTAGAGATGTGGTCATGAAGCCTGAAGTTGTTTGAGAAAAAAGAGGAAGAAGGACAGTGAAAATTCATGTAACACACTTATAGATGGATAATCCTAGTCATGTAATTTCCAATAGTAGGTGGTACACCATGTGGTTCCTCACGGTTAAGGAGATATACCCTCATAAAGTTGAAAGCCCTGAAGAATGGTTAAGAATCCCCTAAACGGACACAACAAAAAGTTACAAGTCATTAATTAAAGGGTAAAGTGGTTGTAACAAGAAAGTACGGGTTGGCCCTAAATTTAAGGAAATAAGTCACTTTGAAAAAGTATAAATACGCCTCTCATTAGTACATTATATATACACAAGTTTATTGAATATCTTCTAAGTGAGCAGGTGACATATTGGCGAATATGAGACTGTGAATGTGAGGCAGTGAAGGAGTGTGGAGGAGAAGTTTTGGGATTGCAGGTGTGTGAAAGGTTTTTCTGAGAAAACCCTAATTTAACTAACCCTCACGGGCCAGGCTAAAGGTGTCCCGCGAGGAACCCCCACGGGTTGTACGACACTCGTCCTATGAGTCCCTGTTAGATGACTAGTCTTTGACCAATGAGGATAAGGAATATTTGAAGAAGATGCTTGTTCCAGGTTGTTGAAGCCTGAACAAGGTATGATGATGCAGTCAAATCTGATACAGAGTTAAAGGTATGTCTATATGCATGTTTTGAGAGTTATGTTGTGTTGATCTTATGGTATATGCTTGAGGCATGTCTTGGTGATGTTGGTACATGTTGAGACACACATTGAATGTTATGGCATATGTATAAGGCACATTCTTTGGTACTTGGTTGAGGAACATCATTGATGTTATAGTACTTTCTTTTGACATATCTTATGGTACATGGTTTATGACATGATTGAGACATATCATGAGTGACATGGTATATGGTTGAGGCACATATTATGGTACATGGTTTATGGAATGATTGAGAAATATCATGAGTGACATGGTATATGGTTGAGGCACATCTTATGGTACATGGTATGGTGTTATTGAGACATATTATGAGTGATATGGTATATGGTTGAGGCACATCTCATGGTACATGGTTTATGTCATATTTTAGTACATGGTTGATGCATGATATGGTAGAGGTTTGGTACATGGTTGATGAATGATATGGTACAGGTTTTGGTACATGGTTTATTGAGATAACATATGCTTGTATTGGTATGACATAGATATCTCAACACATGGTTTGATGCACATCTTGGTGATGGTCTTGGTGTATGATCTAGTTTTGTTGATGAATCTGAGCTATTGGTATCAATGATAGTAACAATGGCAGTGACAGTGGCAGTGGCAGTGATAATAAAAGTGGCAGTGACAATAAAAGGTTGATGCGACAATGGAAGTATTAGTGTTAGTGACAGGTTGAGTCTACACTTATATTTCAGGGTGGAAGGATGGGGAAAGGAAAGGGGGTTCTAGTCTCCTTTCGGTTGGAGCCAGAGAACACAAGGAGTTGGATATTCCTTCGGGTTGGAGCCTGTAAATCAGGGGGTTGTGTCCTCCTTCCGGTTGGAGCTAAAGAACAAAGGGAGTTGTAGCTTCCTTCAGGTTGTCTCCTGTAAACTAGGGGGTTGGAGCCTCCTTCTATTTGTATCTTCCTTGAGTTTGGAGCCTGTAAATAGGGGGTTGGAAACTCCTTCCAGTTGGTGCTTCCTATGAATGTAATATTTGATATATATATAAGAAATCATTTTTTGTTTTTCTCCTGTTTGGGTTTCCACGTAAATTCTAGTGTATTGTGTATATGTGGTTATTTTTTATGCACTGTTGATTGATACTACTCATGATATATTGAATACAATCATAAATGATATACTGCTGATAAAGTTAATGTTCACGTGTTCCGATTGAAATTGGTAAAAAATTGTCAATATTGATTCACCCTCGCTCTCAGTATTCCAACAATTGGTATAATAGCAGGTTCCTTCAAGAAACATTCTAACCACTAGAAGGAAGATAATGGATTTCACTAAGAATGGAATGCCAATGTTTAATGGTCAGAATGGTATGAACTATGAAATATGGAGCACAAGAATGAAACCATTTTTACAAGCACAAGTATTTGACTCTTGTCAATCAATTGTTACAAGATACACTGCTTCAAAGAAGGAATTGAAGAGAAACAACAAAATAGCAATGGATTTCATCTTGAACGAATTACCTAATCCAATAAAACACAAAGTGGGAAAATGTTCATCAACCAAAGAACTTTGGGATAAGATACATAGTCTATATTTTAAGGAATCTCCTCTTATTGCAGAACCAGAGCATAATAACTAGAATAAATAATATGATGAAGATGAACGAGAAGAAAGATGTTCATCACGTCAGACAAATTCTAAATAAGAAGATTTTGAAGTAGGTATAGTGGATTTTGAGGTTGAACTAATCAGTGCCTTAAGTGAGATAAATAAATAAAGAAGGGAAAACAGGCCCCTTAAGGAAGAATTGATCAGGCTAAAGGAAGGTTCTAGAGAAGTCAGGCAGGTTGTCATGAATCTAAAATCTCAACTGGACGAAGCCAAAGTGATCGAAGAAACTCTCAAGGACCAGTTGAAAGAGAAAAAATGTTTGGAAGATGAGATAGTATCACAAAGAAAGGAAACATCAAAGAGAGAAGAAATTTTGACAAGTCATCTTAAGGAAATATCTAAGGACTTAAACAAGCTTGAAGAAAAAATTAGTCAACAATAAAGAAGAATTGAAGAATAATCATCACCTTGAAATCCCAACTTGAAGAAGCAAAGAGAATATAAGAAGTCATGAAGATCCAAATGATGAAGAAATAAGAAGATTGTGAGAAGCTTGAAGAAGAATTTGTCACATTAAGAGTTAAAGTTGTCAATCTCAACAAGAACATTGAAGAGACAGGAAGCTCCACACCATCAGTAAAGAAAGTTGAAGAGAAATGTTGCAGGTTGCTAGAAAGGAAGAATGAAGAGAAGGCCAAGAGTTATGCAGAAATCATCAAAGGCCCTATCAAGAAGGAAGAATGTGAGCCCTCAAAGGAGAAAATTTCAGAAATAGAGAAGACTCAAAAGGAAGATTACAAAAGAGATGGATATCAAAGAAGACCCTCGAATTTAGGTATCAAAGAAGCTTCAACCAGTGTGAAGGAAACAACAGAAGAGAAGATTGTGAACATCCAAGGAATGAATTGAGAAGGACTACATCACAAAGAAGATCATTCACTCCCAAGTATCAAAGTTTCTTTTATGGCTATTGTTTTACTTGTAATAACTTTGGACATAAAGTTGTAGATTGTAGAGCTTATGGAAGAAATGGTAAAGAAAGAAATGTTTATGTGGCTCCATACAATATTGAATGTTACAAATTCCACAACTATGGACACATGGCTCATGATTGTAGAAGCATGATGGATACTTCCATGAAATAAAAAATTGATATCATATGAAAGAAGGTTTGGAAAATAAAGCAAGAACGCGTGAATAAAGAATAGGTAAAGGAAGAACAAGTGAATGAAGGACTCCTAGCAATAATACTCTCAGGATTTGTAGTCGTGCAAGATCAAGGTGAATCTATAGAGAAAGAGGAAGATGTCAGAGTTCATGATAAATAAGAAGATGATGAATCAATAGGTGAAGAGGAATATTATTGAGCCATCCATCTTGGAGACTCCCAGTAAATATGAATATTGAAGAGGGGGGGTCTAAGCAACAACTCTACATATCAGAGAACTATATTTCAAGCAGTCTGAAGTGTTTACAGATTTTGGAAAGGAAGATTCAAAATGATTTAAGGGTGATTTATAATTGTATTCCACACATGTATTCATGCAGGGATATATTTAGTACAAATTTTACTAGATATGTAGAGTTTGATTTGAAAATTGAGAAGACAACTTCATTAGTTACAAAAAAGTCAAAGAAATATGTAGAAGTGTAAAGTGAAAGATGGGTCAACATTGTGTACAATTGAGTACTAGAATCATGGACAATTTTATGGAAGGAGATGGATTCATGAGATTTTTGATAGGTCTAAACATATATATCATAATGGATGAAATCATATTGACAAGTGGAATTAGTTAGTCATATGAATAAAAGCATTGAAAGGAACAACAAGACAGAGGAAAAAAAACCGTCAACATAATATATATCGTTAGAGGAAAATTGTTGAATGATGTGGTCATTAATGTCTGAGAAGTAAACGTGAAAAACCATAAATATTTTAAGACAAGTAACTTTAAATTCCTTTTATATATGTCATTGAATTAAAAGAGGAAGCGTCAATGGAGAAGAAGCACCAGAGGAGAGGAAGCAAGTTCAAGAAACCCCACATTGATCTACATGACATCTTGCAAAGAAGTCAAGGGGAGATAAATCATCAAAGAAAGAGATCAGGAAAGAAAGATCTTAAGGATGAAGACATGGGGAGTTACCTTATTTCCCATGATGTCAAAGGGGGAGAAATAGAAATATTAGAAGAGAAACATCAAAATCATGAAGACAAGGGGAGCAACCCCAAGGGGATATACCCTTTTCCATTGATGTCAAAGGGAGAGAGAAACATCGGAAGAGAGAGGTGAGGAGCGATTGTCACAAGGGGAGTATGAGTGTTGGCATATGAGTGTTTCCATCAATGCCAAAGGGGGGTATTTTTGGATAGTTGGTTGTCATTGATGTCAACCTTGGTCAATCCTAGAAGAAGCCTTGAAGAAATTTTGGAAGAATCTAGAAGTGATGGGTGTATTTGGAGAAGTCTCCAAATTGGCCCCCTTATGGCGTATCTTTAAGCATAACCCTCATGGGTAGATGATTTGAAGAATTATACAAGAAGACTTGGAAATATGTCTAAGAGGTTAAGTGGTTGAGAAGCCTTAGAGCTGTGGTCATGAAGCCCATAGTTGTTTGAGGAAAAAGAGGATGAAGGACAATGCAAATGCATGTAACACACTTATAAACAGATAGTCCTAGTCATGTCGTTTCCAATGGTAGGTTGTACGCCATGTGGTTCCTCATGGTTAAGAAGATATTCTCTCATGAAGTTGAAATCCCCGACGAATGGTTAAGAAGCCCCTAAATGGTTGCAACAAAAAATTACAAGTCATTAATTAAAGGGTAAAGTGGTTGTAACAAGAAAGTATAGGTCGGTCGTAAAGTTAAGGAAATAATTAAATTTGAAAAAGTATAAATACACCTCTCATTAGTACATTTTATATACACAAGTTTATTGAATATATTCTAAGTGAGAAAGTGATCTATTGGCGAATCTGAGATGACAAATGTGAGGTAGTGAAGGAGTGCAAAGGACAAGTTTCGAGATTGCAGGTGTGCGAAGGGTTTTTCTGAGAAAACCCTAATTTAGCTAATCCCCACAAGTTAGGCTATAGGTGTTTTGTGAGGTACCCCTATGGGTTGTATGGCACTTGTCCCGTGAGGCCCCACTAGATGACTGGTCTCTGACTAATGAGGCTGAGGCAGATTTGAAGAAGATGCTTTTTTAGGCTATTGAAGTCTAAACAAGGTATGATGATGCAGTCAGGTCTGTTACAGAGTTAAATGTATGTCTATATGCATTTTTTGAGAGTTATGTTATGGTAATGTCATGGTACATGCTTGAGGCATGTCTTGGTGATGTTGGTACATGTGTAGACACATCTTGAATGTTATGGAATACGTATGAGGCACATTCTTTGGTACTTGGTTGAGGCACATCATTGATGTTATGGTACTTTATTTTGGCATGTCTTATGGTACATGGATTATGACATGATTGATACATATCATGAGTGACATGGTATATGGTTGAGGCACATATTATGGTACATGGTTTATGGAATGATTGAGACATATCATGAGTGACATGGTATATGGTTGAGGCACATATTATTGTACATGGTTTATGGCATGATTGAGACATATCATGAGTGACATGGTATATGGTTGAGGCACATCTTATTATACATGGTTTATGGCATGATTGAGACATATCATGAGTGACATGGTATATGGTTGAGGAACATCTTATGGTACATGGTTTATTGCATGATTGAGACAGAGTGATATGGTATATGGTTGAGGCACATCTCATGGTACATGGTTTATGGCATATTTTCATACATGGTTGATGCATGATATGATATAGGTTTGGTACATGGTTGATGCATGATATGGTACAGGTTTTGGTACATGGTTTATTGAGATAACACATGCTTGTATTGGTATAACACACATATCTCAACACATGGTTTGATGCACATCTTGGTGATGGTCTTGGTATATGATATGGTCTTGTTGATGATGATGTTGATGATGAGATATCAATATCAGTGATAATGGCAGTGGTAGTGATAGTAACAGTGGTAGTGACAGTGGAAGGTTGATGTGACAGTGGCAGTATCAGTGGTAGTGGCAGGTTGAGTCTACACTTATAATTCAGGGCGACAGGACGAGGCAAGGAAAGGGGGTTGTAGCCTCCTTCCAGTTGGAGTTGGAGAACATGAGGAATTGTATCTTCCATCAGGTTGGAGCCCATAAATTAGGGGTTCCTAGCATCCTTCTGGTTGGAGCCGGAGAACACAGGGATTTGTAGCTTCCTTAAGGTTGGAGCCTGTAAACTAGGGGGTTGGAGCCTCCTTCTAGTTGTAGCTGGAGAATTTAGGGAGTTGTAGATTCCTTCAGGTGGGAGCCTCTTTCTAGTTGGTGTTGGAGAATTTGGAAGTTGGTTCTTCCAATGAATGTAATATTTGATATATATAAGAAAGCATCTTGTGGTTTTCTCCCATTTGGATTTCCACGTAAATTCTAGTGTATTGTGTATCTGTGGTTATTTGTTATGCATCATTGATTGATACTGCTCATGATATATTGAATACAATGATAAATGATAGATTATTGAAAAATTTAATGTTCACATGTTCCAATACTAATTCAC
>ML801503.1:210848-232232 GCA_009831015.1 Picea engelmannii | reverse complement strand
CTCTCAGTATTCCAACAATATTCTCTATTGAAACTCTTAATAGAATTAAAAAACTATTAAAACTTCCATTCAAATTTTCAATACTCCTTGGACCAAATTAATACAATTCCTAATACTTATAATATTTTATAATTATAATTCCCAATATAACAATCATAAATCTCATAATTACACTTCACGATGCATTAAAACTTTCACACTTATAATTCCCAATGTAATAACCAATTACAATGTTAAGGGACTTGGGTATAATTAATAGAATATAAGGACAATGATGACACAATTATCAATTTTGGTATAACATTTTACATGGTCTAGTTAGATTTTTTTTTTAACCATGACCTTCACCACGGTTGTAATGCCCCATTTTGACCTAGGAAACTAAATTTACTTATGGTCTAACTATATTTTCATTTGAGTATTATATGTGAAACACTAATTAACATTGGTACTTCAAATTATGGACATGTGGACCTACGTAGGTGTCAATACTTGAAAGATTGTTGTTATGTTGTTAATGACATATGTTGTATGGTTTACTTCTAACATGCAAGTGTTGATTGAAGGATCTTAGTATGTGGATACCAGGTTTAATGATATGTTTTAAATATAATCACATGTCAATAGTGTATGGTAATTGATCCAGATTATTTTGAGAACGAATTGAAGGCAGAAATATAACATGTAAATACACAGATATAATGACAGAAATAGATAGATACAATAATGCACAATTTTTATTAATGACGAAAATGTACAGGAACTGTAAAAGTATAGAGTGAATGCACTCACTAGAATGGTGGCATCTTATCTCTGAGAACAGATGTGATGGCTATGCTCATTCGTAAGAATATGATGATATTTACAATGAGGCTTGCGAGGCCTTTTTAAAATAAATAAAATACAAAACCCTAACCCCAGAAGATGAAACACCAAAAGGTTTGTGGGCCCCAATGGGGGTAGTTGATATGTCAACTTCCCAAGGGCGTAACTTTTGCATACGGTCTCCGTTTGGGGTGCATGATAGCTTGTTGGAAAGTCTGTATGAGGAATACACATTTTTATATCACACTTTAGATAAAGCCTATAGTGTGACAGTGGTGGGCCGAAAAACTGTTTTTTAGGGCCTCAAAATGACCCAGAAGCTTAGGACCCAAAATGATTTAGAAAAACTGCCAAGGTGGAAACCCTTGTTTTGAGCTAGTGGAATAGGTGGGTGGTCACCAATTTGCACTTAGATCATTCTTACCCCCTTAGGAAGCAATGGTCTCCATTGCGTTAAGTCCCTGGGGAAGCGTTTGTTGAATCTGAACCTTGGTGAGATGCCTGCCTTGATGAAGAACTTGCCCTGCTTAGTTTGTTGAAGGCTGTTACAAACCTGTTGTTGGAGGGGTTGGATCCATTTAACCAATCTAGCTTCATGATATTCCTGAGTGTGGGAGGACTCTATCGATGAAGATGCATCATGAAGAACATGAAGGAATTTATTATAACTTGGTTTGACTGGGTAGTGTGGAGGCACCCCCATAAGTGTAGTAGGAATATCTTGGTGTTATTCTACAATCTTGTTGATCTACTTCTGCTGCATAGAAGGGTCTTGGGTAGAGGCTACAGTGGTTGTAGTTTCCTTCTCTTCTAGCCAGATTATGAAGAGGCTAAACTTTATGGTAGGAGAGATTACTTTGCGGCACTGTTTTGTTAGGAGATTAGTTGGACCTACCTATGGTATCCTGTAGAGATGACCCCCCAGAGTAACAATGATGCTATGGGATCGAGACTAATAAATAAAATGATTCTTCCAAATATATGGCTGGCATAACATAACATCACATAATTCCAGTGGGACAACATCACACAATACTTCATCCTTGAAGGGATTGATGTCGTATGATAGGAGACACTATTGGCTGACACAAAGATCTCATCCCTACCAAACACAGTCGATGTTGTATGGATGCAGGTGTGGTGTTGTTAAAAAATCCAAATTCTTGAAAACCTATGATGAGATGAGGTTCTTCTGGCTTCTGCTATCAACATTAAAATGCAACGGGGTCCCCTTCACCCACATACGTGAATGGAAAAGGCACTCCCCTTCCTCGAGATCCTCTGGTTCTTCTGGTTGGATTGTTGTGGTTGCGATAGTAGCAGTGGGTTCTTTATCAATTATTTGTCTTGTTTTATTATTGTCTGAATCAAAGTCTGATTCAGGGATCAATTATGTTTCTTTGAGCTAGACTACCAATGATTGTTTCGAGAAACATTCATCGGTGTTGTGCCAAGGGATTTTGTTGAAGTCACACAACTTCTTAGTTTCCTTATTTTTCTTCCTGTTTCTCTTCTTTTCCTAAAGCTTGGACTGGTGTTCTTGAGGTTGGATATTCTATGTATTAGGGATACCTTTACCATACTTTGGTTGTTGTGGATTTGCAGAACCAAATTCCCGCTTGTTTTGGCACTTAAATTTTTTCTTGATTTTGACATCATATCGATAAGCGGCTCCTAGTGATGAGATGTACAAAAAATCTATTTCGGTTTGGATGTGCCTGTGTAGAGCCCCACGGTTTTTTAGAACCAGATGTCGCTCGAAGTATTTGATACCCAACTTGGTGCGCAAGGTATGGAAAGTATTTGTAACTTTGACACTGTTTGGCCTCTATCTTGATGCAGTGTGGTCCATCTCATGTATGGGTCATCATAGTTTCCCACAAGGTAATATTGCTCCTTGACCACATACATAAAAAAATCCCAAGTGGGCTCGACCCCAAATATTCCAGACTTCTCTATGGATTGTTTCTCCCAGTAAGTTTCCCACCAAAGATTGACATGGGGGGGAGCCTTAAGGAGCACAAATGTGATCTTTTCTCTTTTGGCAAATTTTTGAACAAAGAAATAACCTTCTAGCAAATTTGAAATTTTTTCCAAAGCATCTGCATCGATATGACCTTCAAATATGAGAATATCAAAAGTAACTTGTACCTTGAATGGGGAAACATCTCCAAAGCAACTTCTTGACAAAGATGTACCTATTATTGTTAGCAATCATTGAAGGATTTGGGAAAAATTATCCAACATATTGTTCCTCTGTTGCACGAGGGATTCCATGAGAAACAAATTGATGGGATCTTATGCTCCCTCATCTCTCTTATCTTCCACCATGGGAGGTCGCTAAGGTTGGCAAGAGCGGTTTTCCTCAAGAGAAACTAGCTCGAGACTCAACTCTCTATACCATGACCTCGTAGGGGACATGCACTAAGAAACAAAAAGGAGTAGCATGCTATGATACCATTGATCCGTATTATTTTGAGAAAAAAATGAAGGTGGAAATATAACAAGTAAATACATATATATAATTCCATAAACATATAGATACAATAATGCACAATTTTTATTAATGACGGAAATGTACAGAAACTGTAAAAATACAGAGTGAATGCACTCGCTAGAATGGTGACAACTTATCTATGAGAAGAGATGTGATGGATATGCTCATTTGCAATAATATGATGATGTTAACACTGAGGCTCTAGAGACCTTTTTAACATAAAGAAAATCCAAAACCCTAACCCCATAAGATGAAACACCAAAAGGTTTGTAGGCCCCGATGGGGGTAGTTGATATGTTAACTTCCCAAGGGTGTAACTTTTGCATATGATCTCCATTTGGGGCGCATGATATCTCATTGGAATGGTACGTCCAAGGAATACACATTTTTTTCTCACACTTTGGCTAAATCCCACAATGTGACTATGGAGGGCCCAAAAAACACTTATTTAGGGCCTCAAAATGATGCTGGAAGTTTAGGACCCAAAAATATGTAGAAAAACTGCCAAGGTGGAAACCCATTTTTGGAGCCAATGGAATAGGTGGGTGGCCACTAATTTCCTCTTGGATCAGTAATGGATAAGCTCATGTGGAAAACTAACCTACAGATTGAATGGACTGTGCAATATCTAGAGAAGTGTGATAGTAAGTGATCGATGCTATGGACATCGAATGGAAAATGTAATGATAGGAATTATCCTTATGTTATTTTACATTGGTTCAAATGAATTGCTATGATATTTGGGTAAGTGTAGGTTTCTCAGGTGGTACGACTGCCTAAAAATGGATATTCGATGACAAAGCTCCCAGAACACAATGTCACAATATGGTCTGTGTTAGGGTGTTGACCCTAGTTCTATCAGGAGAGGTGGAGGTATTTCCCACCATTTATCCTCCGAAACTTGGAGTCGTGGGAGGGTTGTGTTAAGCCACACTCCCCTAGATGTGTGATGGCGAATGTCGGTTGCCTGTTGGGGAATCTTGGTCAAGGTTGTTGACACTTCCACTGACATGTTCTATTTGGAGTTAGGTCAATATAGTTTATGCTCCAATATAGTCCAACAGAGGAGGGATATGATCTATAAGATGGAAGTAGGTTAGGGAGGAAGGGTGTTCAGAGTAGTTGAGAGTGTTGTTGGGATTTACTCATGTAGCTATAGTGCCTAACTTATTCCATTTTCTCTTTGGTATTAAATGATTAATTCAATTATGACAATCTAGGTAAATGTTTCATTTGTTTTGAATTTTTGTAACTAATGAATCATTGTTATTTTGTCAATATAAGTGGTTGATTAATGCATTATGATATTTATTCTAACATTGACTTGATTATGAGCAAATATAAATTATGCATTAGATTCATTGATTGTTATCATTAGTACATGCACAAGCTATGTATGCACCAACTATGCATACATACCTTGCACATGTACACTAGTATTATTAGCGTATATATTAGTTATTATAATATCATTTTGTATGGTTTGTGTTTGTTGTATGTTGATGTTTGTAATGAAATTTAAATTTATAGGATTTTAATGATTCATTCATTATATTGGTAAATTTTATTTAGGGGTTTATTATTTTTAAAAGAAGAAGAAGTGAAATATGATTTATTAAGTTGGTTGCATTTAATGTAATTTAGATTTTGTGACCTATCCACGATATTTTATAATTATGCTTTATTTAAGGAAATAGATAGAATGTCAGCTTATTAAATGGGGGGGAGGTGACAAGGGAATAATTTATCTTAGTTTTGACCTTCCTAGGATTTTGGGCCGAGGGAGTTGAGAAAGGCGGTGGAGAAGGAATAAAGGGGGGACTTTATTTTTTGAGAGGGGGGGGGGACCAAAGGAAGGTTTGTGTTACGAGAGACATTTTTGGATGGAGATTGGAATTTGGACTTGGTATTCTGGCACTTTGGTATTTTTCACTTTGGTACTTTTGGACATACTAGGGTTATGGTTCCGGGACTTTGGGCATAGAAGGCCAGGAAACCAAGGTTTCATGTAGATAGGGAGCCGACGAGGCTGTTCCTAGATGGATGGGAGGAAAAGCATCCAATTGAGTAGTTTGCTACATGTTAAAGAAGTAAAGGTTGGACTACTAAATTAAATAGGACTGTAGGTATTTTTCCAATTCTTAACTAATTGGGTTGATTAATTAGCTTAGTTATATTATTTCAATTAAAATGCTAAAATCAAAATCAACATATAGATTGTTGTAGTTAAAATGCTAAAATTAGAATTAAAATATAGATTGATTAAGGTGTAGTTATGGAAAATTGTTAAATAAACTTTGTAAAAAAATGTTAAATAAAACTATACTGTTAATTAAAATAAAATGTCATATTCTTTAAATTTTACACCATCTAAAAAAAACCTTTGTAAATAAACATATGTATTTAAATTTAAAACTTGAGAAAAAAAGATTTTTTCTATTATTATTGAAAAATTGAAACCCTTTAACAAGTGCTTCAGAAGAATGAATTGTGTGTTACTACATATTTTAATTATGTTATATAGTGGAATTTTGGAATGGGATTCTCACACACCTCGCATATCTCATGTATTATATAATCAACATTAACATTATAGGTTGTTTTTTTCCTTGACTTCTTACATAATCAACATTAACATTATTCGTTTTGTTGTTATAAGGGAACACGATGATGCTAATTATTTTTACCATTGTTATAAGGGAACACGATGATGCTAATTTTTTTTTTTACCATTGTCAAATATGAGTGCCTTATTAAAAAAAGACAATGATTGACATAAATAAAAACTTATTGAAACTCTTGTCAAAATCAAAACCATTAAAATTCTCATATACTTTTAAATGTTCCCCAAATTTCATAATTAATTTTTTTTAATATTGTTAGTATTCTATTTACAATTTTCAAGAGAATAATCAAAATTTCCAAAACTTTAGCTATCTCATATGTACAATTCCTAATGTTATAATAATAATCTTAGACTTATAATTTTCAGTATAAAAGTAGGATTATTAGCTATCTCAAAATTTAATCATTTTTATTTAACAAGTGTTAATTCATTTTAGATCTTGTTTAATTAAGCATCAAGAATCATAAAATCTCTTAAGATGTAAATTTTATTATTATTTAAGATGGATGTGAGTAAATGGATAACAATATTATTATGTAAATATCATATTTATAGTATTTCTATTTTTCTGTAAATTTAAATTTTTACTTTTATATCTTTGTATTGTAGTTTTTATATTAAGTGTACATATCAAATCACTCTATTTCATATATAAAAATATTTTTATTTATGATTATATTTATATTTAAGTAACATACAATATTACTATTATATTTTTTTGAAATTGACATGTAAACATTACCTAGAAGACAATATCATGTAGATGCACCTCAATACTATGGGAAATCACTTATACTCAATCAATTACAATTACAATTATTAATACAAAATGTAGTTATAACTTATATAAATCACTATTATTATATCTATTTAAAATTGAGAGTATATATGTTTCCACGTTTAATCATATTACTTGATTTTTCTGAATAAAAATTATGTAAGTAGCTTTGTAACATCTAACATTTCAAATAAATACTCCACATATGAACTTTATTTGTTTTTAATGATAAATAAAGTATCCACTTAAAACCTTAAATATTTCAAAACTATTTATAAATTTTTTTATGTAGAAAAATTCAAACAATTCAAAATTAACTATATATAATTTCCACACAATATTATAAATACAACTTATCTCAATAATTAGTTACTTAAATGTATAGTTTTCACTTTTCAAATTTCTTAATGAAATCTTTATCGAGCATTATTGATAAAAACAATATTCTTTACATATATATTTGATGTATACATCATATTTAATTGGAAGCATCGTGATTATATTTAATTGGAAGAATCTTATTACTAGGATTTCATTGGAAATAATTTGAAGGGAATACACTTGGTGAAATCAATTTTTAAAAGGGAAGACTTTCGGTTGACTTAAACTATATAAGAAATCAAATTTAAAAAAGGGAAGACTATAGGTTGACTTTTTTTTTTTTTTTTTCCACGAGAAATTAACTCGATTTATATTAGAGATATAAATCATTTACATCACTGTCCAGACTGGCACTAGCAGCCATTATATTTCGTCCCGGAGACCCAGCCGGAATTGAACTCAAGACCTCCTCCCAACATGGAGAAAGGAGACTATAGGTTGACTTAAACTAAGAAGGAAGACAAGCGATTTATATATTTAAATTTTCAAATATTCAAATACTCAACAAACACGAAACAACATAGAATATAATTAATTACATAATTCATGTTGTTTTAGAATAATTGGGTAAAATATATATTTATTATAAGAATTCTAAGTAAAGTAGTTAAGTATGTAATGATAGTAGATTTAAGAAGGAAGAGAAGGGATTTATATATGTGAATTTTCAAATATCCAGTAAATAATAAACAAAAGAGAACATACACAATTTATGTTGTTTTAGAGAATGATTGGGTAAAATATAAATTTATTATAACAATTTTAAACAATTTAAACAATTTTAAGTGAAGTAGTTAAATATGTAATGATAGTAGATTCTAATAATAATAGTAATAATAAAGGTCATGTCTAAGTTAGACACTAAATTGGTGTATAAGACTCTCTTCATGTAACAATTTGACTGATAGTTTATTCAAAGAAAATATCTTTAGAAATCACATGTGAAAAGGACAAGGTATCCAACCCAACCCAAGCAACAACAACAATAAATTAGATGAATGATCATTAAAATCAAAGTCTCTAGATTAGTGGTGAAGAAACCATTCAATGCATATTGCTAATTAATTAAGGGTTAGATGTCCATAAATGTAATGATATAATGAAAAATGATAATATCTCTTTTCATTTTTATAGGCAAAAAATGATTTCGAACCTCTAAGGTTTATAATGGACATGAAAATATTTTTAGTAAAACAAAACCTTCTATATTTAAGGAACCATAAAAACACACTATCTTTATAAAAGCACACATTCCCATTAACAAAGTTTCTTTACTACAATTGAAAATGATAATGACAAGATCACTTGTTCTTGTTCTTAGGTGAGGCGGGATAATTCAAAGATTTAAGGCACACCCAACCCAGGTTTCATTAGGTTTTGATGAGTGTAAAAATTAAGGAAACCCAAGGTGCATCAAGAATTTATGGAAATGAGATAGGGAACAAACCCAAGAGATTACAAAAAATGGAAAAAGGAGCCTCAAAGATAATCCTAAATGAATTAATTATGGAAAACTAGGAAAATAGGTAAAGAATAACAAATGAACTCTTGTTTTAACATGAGGACCTGTGCTAGATACAACATTATTAGTAGGTGAAAGAGTGTATAAAGCTTAATTTTTTCTATTACATTTACTCCTTTGGCATTAGTAGCCTAAAACATGAAGAGTTGTGAAGTGCCACCTTCATCCAATCATGGAATAAAATTAAAGGAAAGGCAAGCTAGTATGAGTATAGTGTCAATATCACAAGAGAGAGAATGAAACATTATCCTTCGAAGGAAGAGGTGGGATGAACACATTTTAATTATGATACTAAGTATCATAGGTAAAGGAGAGTAACTTAAACCTAATGGGATTTCCAATTCACTACCAAACTAAGGCTTGTTGATTTTAGAATAGACGAAGTGGATTGGGGTCACCACAAATGTTTTTGGGGAAACCAAGAAAATAAGGTGGAGGAAGGCCCTAGTGCAAGTTGATTAAGATTTTAATTTGTTTTAATGACCTATGGGGATATTAGACATTGGTTATGTGGGTCGTATTAAATTTTATTATAGCAAAAATAGGCTAAACAAATAATTGTCAAAGAAAAGACAATAAACTAAGTTTATTATTCTCTTTTCTGCAGTGCTCTATTTGATCTACTTTTAAAATATAGAATTGAAATTAATGAAACATAACTAATCTTTATTAACTCGATGCAGATAATTAAATAATAAGTATTAGGTTATTTTCCAAATTTGTTTGGTGATCAAGCTAATAGAACCTAGGGTTTACTTACCTCATGGATGAGTGTAAACCATTACCTAGGTTTTAATCCTAATATGATATAATATAATCCTAAAATAATGGAATATACTTGGATTGGAGAAGAGACAAGAAAGAATAATATGAAGTACATAATGTAGATGGTAGTGTCAATCTTATACCTTACATATAAATAAGAAAGGATAATCTATCTTTATTTACCAAATAAGAGAACTACAAGCATGCCACACACAAGTAAAGATATATTTATTAATGAAAGTATGCATGACCTAATGTTCCCTTAGAGAGAAGTTTAATTCCTCTCTCATAGATTTGCATTGAATCTTCCTTTGAGGTGGGGATGAATTGAAGTGAAAAGGGACAGATTCAAGATACCAAATGATGCAATTAATTGATATAACAAAGGGATATTTAGATAAGCAAGGTATAGACACCAATAGTAGTAATAGTAGTAGCCTTTAATAAGTGAAGGGATGATGGAGATAGAATATCATATCAATATAAAGAGTGTGGAAGGTGGAAGGATGCCATTAATTCACAAGAAAGAATCAATCTAATAGAGTTTTGATATGTCAAAAAGATACCAAAAGGAACCATTAACAATGAGAAAGGGAGTGACATAAATGGATTTGTGAATTCTTGGATGTTATACCTAACAATTGCACACAACATGGAAGTAACACTCTCTCCATAATGGTCAAATTGTAGGTTTTAACCATCCAAAATTTAGTAGTCTATGTTAAACCATAGGTATAAAAAAAAAATAACCCTCTATTCCATAGTTATGAACAAGTTGAAAGCCACAAGAAATATACAGGGAAAAATATAACTAAGAGCATGTACCCAAACCATATAATCAGAATGAAAATTTTACCATGTAAATTTTAAAGAAATGTGTCTAATGGATTAAGGAAATTTGGAGGCCTATATATATGATAATCCAAAATGAATCATTATATAATTTGTCATGTATATTGGTGCTTTATGGGTGGAAAAATGAGAGCTATTGGCTTGTAGGGCCTTTTCTAGGGGTAAGTCTTTGTTTGATGATTTGGGGTCTAGAAACTTCCAAAGTGTTTTAAGGCATTAAATAACCATTTTTGAGTTCAAAACATCATGAACAAAGCTCCCATATCTATTTGTTGTTCTACACATTGAGATCTTTCAAATGACATGAAGATCACCTCAATTCTAGAGTTTGTATGTGAAAGTAATGCCTCCCACAAGTTGACCTATCCCATTGACCACTATGATACTAAGTGGATGCCATGTTAGCTCACATTAATGACACATTTAGATCTAGTTAGGTGTGGAATTTCAAAAAGATTCTAGAGGGTAAAAAACTCTAACCCTAATCGAGATTCAAGGCATGCAAAAACCCTAACCCTAGATGGCTATTAGGACATGTTAAATTCTGGGCCACTATGAAAGGAAGGGGTTCCATTATGATTGTTTGCCATTGTTTTATATTTGAGTAGATAATTTGGGCGTGTGATTTTAGAGTAGAACAAAGGAAGTATAAGATCTTGTAATATCCATACTGGCCTCCATGGTAACTCTGTAGTGAGTGCCCCTTTATTTGTATTTGTTTTTCATAAATGAGAAGAAAAGAGCAAGGCATATGCATCACCTTCTGGTTGGGGTTTTCCCATATTTTGTTTTCCCAAGGTACATCTTGTGTTCATTGTGTGGATGCAATGTTATTTTCTTAGCATCTTTCATTTTAGTTTTTAGTTTATTTTGTTAATTTGTGTGCTAAGATAATAATATTAAATTTGAAATCTAAAGTGAAACATCACATCATAAGATATTGAAAATTATTGTAAGATATGTTGTGAAAAATGTTCCAGTGAAATATCCATCATAGTTTACATATCATATTGGTATCATGACAACTTTCTTCACAATTTTTGTGGGCAGTTGTAGGATCCAAAAAATTGCATAAAGTCTCAAAACCATAGACATGGAAGACAAGCATAGTAAAAATCCACACGATGAGTTAGAGGAGATATTTTTATATCTAGAAGAAAAATTCACTGACATCTCTCGAAATATGACCATTCTCATGGCGGCTCCAGAGAATGAGTTTGGACCATTTGAGGAGTTTGGTAGGTATAAATAAGAAGTTGGATTGGATTGAAAAGCTATAGATATTGAAGACCTAGAAAAGGAGTTGAAAAATGATCCAAAGAAAGAGAGACCGTGTTCTAGTGTCATCACTTCACAATATCTATTTAAAGTGGAAGCAAAAGTGGACATCAAACCCTACCAAGGTGAGATTGATGTTATTAAATTAAATCAATGGTTGCTATAATTATAAGTTTATTTAGTGTTCATAACATAGGAGAAGAGAAAAATATTTCATTTTTCCTAACTGGATTTAGAGGGATATGTGCAAGCTTGGTGGGCAATTGACACTGAGACACTTAGGTTGGAGGGTGATCCCCTAGTAACTAAGTGGGAGGTGTTTAAATCCCAAATTAAGTCTGAGTTATACCCTATTGGGTATGAAGATGACAAATGGATTCATTGGTATCACTTCTAGTAGAAGCAAGGGTAGAGAGTGCAAGAGTACACCACCAAGTTTAGAAAAATGACCATTATGTTTGATATATCTCCCAAGAACATGCATTTACTCTTCAAGTTTTTGGGAGGCCTACATATTCATTTAAGTAGGAAAGTGATGGTATTTAATCCTAATAACATTGATAAGGCTTGTGCACAAGAACAATATATATAAAATATGGGTGGGAATAAAGGGAGATCAAGTGGTTCCTAGTAGAAAGAGCACCAAGATGCTCCCAAGGAGGGAAATAAGTGGAAAGGAAGGAACAAGAAGATAAAAACCATTGCACATCAGTGCAAAGATTCAAACAACCACTCTAACCACTGTGGTATTATTGGTCACACTAAAGATAAGTGTTGGAAGCTAAATTCAGAGATGAATCTAAAGAACTGCAAGAAGGATGCCAAGAAGAACAACATGCTATTCATAGATTCATGTAGCTAGGTAAAGAATATCTTAGATGTAGATGGAAATATTGTCTATAATACAATGTAGTGTTGGGTATGTGTTATATTCTTTGCATGAGTAGTAGTGTCACATATTTAGGTGGTTTTTCAGCACATGTTTTCTTTGTTGATGGTTTTCTATTTCCGGTTAAGGAATTAGGGTTGTTGACTAATCCAGGCCATTCGGTTAGGGCTTTGGATGTCACTGGCTTATATATGTATATTGTATTGTAAACAATGTAATACGATGAATGAATATAGAATATGTTGCTTTTCCTGGTTTGGGTTTCCATGGGAAAAATATATGTGTAATGTTTGTATTTGCCATTGTATCTTTACTATTCTTTTATTGAAAATATGTTTGTAGTAAATATTGTACAAGGTTAAAATCTACATTTGGTATCAGAGATTTGTTGGCTTTAGGGGGATGCCTTTGTGGTCAAGGGTTTGGCTCGAGACTATGATAAGCCTTGTTACATTGGGAGATCTGTGGTATTGATTTTTTAGGTGAAAAAAATGGCAAGGAATTCAAAGATGGAGACCGAAAAGTTTAATGGGAAAAGTTTTGAGTTGTGGAAGCTCAAGATGGAAGATATGTTGGTGGACAAAGATCAGTGGATCACGGTAGATCTAGGTACTATACCTATAGGAAATTCAACAAATGACTGGAAAAATTTGGATCGGAAGACAAAGAGAACAATCTGACTGTGTCTCTCAGATTCAATATTACTGAATGTGTCAGAGGAAGCTACAACCAAGAATTTATGGGATACGTTGGGAAATTTGTATTAGTGTAAGTCCTTAGTAAATAAATTATTCCCGAGAAAGAAGTTGTATAACCTGAGGATGAGAGATGGAGACTCAGTGGTAGATAATTTGAACACCTTCAATACTGTGGTAAGTCAGTTAGTATCTGTTGAGATTAAAATTTCAGATGAAGATAAATGTATCAATTTACTGTGTTCTTTACCAGACTCGTGGGATAGTCTGGTTGTGGCCATAGGTAGTAATACAACTTTCTTGAAGTTTGATAAAGTGGTCTCATCTTTGTTGTCAGAGGAGATGATACAAAAGAATATGGAAGGACATAACACATACACATTATTTGAAAGAAGACGTTTCCAGGAAAGAAATATATCTATGTTCTCAAGTGGGAGATCTAAGTCTAAGGGTAGATCTAAATCTCCTGGAAAGTTTGTAAAGGTATGTTGGAGATGCAAAAAAAGAAGGGAACTACAAGAAGCAGTGTAGATCCACAGTTGATAAAAAGAAGGGATCTGGAGAATCCCCTTCTATAGAATAAAATACCTCCAAGGAAGAAGGAGGGGATGTGTACTTGTATTATTCAAGCACACATGCATATAATGAGGAATGGTTGGTTGAATCAGGTGCATCCTTTCATATGACTCCCCATAGGGAGTGGTTCTGTGAATATGAAAGGTATGATGGAGGTAATGTTTTCTTAGGTGATGACTCGACAACCAAAATCATAGGTTGAGGAAAAGTCAAGTTGAGACTCATAGATGGAAGGATTAGAACACCGCCTGGTGTTCTGCACATCCCAGGTTTGGCCAGAAATTTGATTTCTGTAAGAAAAATGGATGATGCAGGGGTAAAAACAATATTTGAAAAGGAAACCTGGAGGATGGTTCGAGGAGCAATGGTGTTGTTGAAGGGAGTTGGGTTTGGAACTATGTATAAGCTGCAAGGAAGCACTATTAGTGATGGGTTTAATAGTTCCATTGTTCCTGATATTGAAGTTGAAGAAGAAATAACTCCTACATTCTCTAGAGAAAAGGTTATGCTGTGGCATCAAAGACTGGGGCATATCAGAGAGAAGTGTCTTCGACTACTACATGGTAAAGGTATGGTTGAAGGTATGTCTAACTTCTCTCTTGATTTTTATTTCTGTGAACATTGTGTATATGGGAAGAAGAATCGGGTAATATTCCCTTCTGGTGTAATGCGGGCAGAAGGAATTTTACAGCTAGTTCACAGTGATGTTTTTGGACCTGTATCGGTCCCATCATTGGGAAAATTTGTGTACTATGTCTCATTTATAGATGAATTCTCGAGGAATACTTGGATATATTTCCTTAGGAAGAAATATGAAGTCTTTGACAGGTTTAAAGAGTTTAAGGCTATTGTTGAGAATCAAACAGAGAAAATAATTAAGGTGTTGAGGACAGATAATGGTGGAGAGTTCTGCGAGAATGAATTTGAAGAACTCTATAAGAAGTGCGGTATATTAAGGTAGAATAATACTCCATTTACATCTCATCATAATGGAGTTGTGGAAAGGATGAAAATAACATTGATGGAAAAAGCAAGGTGCATGCTCAGTGGTGGCAGGTTAGGGAAAGAATTATGGGCAGACGCACTAGGCACTGCATGTTACCTGGTCAACAGATCACCCTCATCAGTGTTGGATGAAAAGACTCCACAAGAGGTATGGAATGGTAAGGAACCTTCTCTCACACATCTCAAGGTATTTGGCTATGATGCATATGTTCATATTCCAAAGGAAAATAAGAGTAAGCTAGATAAGAATGTTGAAAAGTGTATCTTTATTGAATATAAAGATGGTCTCAAAGGTTATAAGATTTGGAACCCAGAAACTAAGAAGGTAGTGTATAGACGAGATGTGGTGTTTAGAGAAATGAAGGATGTTGTTAAACAGGAAATCCTACCAAGTAAGGAAGAACCAGAGAAAATAAAGTTTGATTTAAAGGATGGTGAATTAGACTCTTCAGAAGAACAAGAATCAGAAGAAGAAGATCTTCAAACTCCAATATTGAGGAGATCGGTTCGAGATAGAAGGATACCAGAAAGGAAAAATCCATTTGATTTCCATTCAAATTTTTCTTTGTCTATTACTGATGATGATCCTATAACTGTCAGGGAGGTAGTGGATTCAGAGGATGGAAATCTCTAGAAAAGGGCCATGGACGAAGAAATGAAAGCTTTGGATAAGAATGAGGCTTGGGATCTAGTGGAGTTTCTGACTGGAAGAAATCCTATTGGAAACAAATGGGTATTTAAAAATAAGCTTAATGCAGAAGGAAACGGGGAGAAGTACAAATCTTGGTTAGTAGCAAAGGGTTATTCCCAGGTTGAGGGAATTGATTTTCGTGATATTTTTTCTCCTGTTGCCAAGTTAACCTCTATAATATTTATGTTATATGTTGATGTTGCATTTTATTTTGAAGTAGAGAAGATGGACGTGAAGACAACATTCCTACATGGGGATCTTGAAGAACAAATCTATATGAAGGAACCAGAAGGTTATGCTGTGAAGGGAAAGAAGGAGTTGGTATGCAAGATGAAAAAGTCCTTGTATGGTTTAAAGCAATCACCAAGGATGTGGTATCAAAAATTTGATACTTATATGATGGGACTTGGATTCACAAGAAGCAAATAGGATCACTGTGTGTATTTTAAATTAATTGGCAATCATTTGATTTATTTGGTCTTGTATGTGGATGACATGTTGTTGATAGGAAACAACAAGGAGATTATCCAGGATGTGAAAACTCAGTTGTCCTCTAAATTTGACATGAAGGATCTCGGTGCTTCAAATTTCATTTTGGGAATGGAAATTAAAAGAGATCAGAAAAAGAGGAAACTCTGGTTAAATCAAAGAAAATATGTTGAGACAATATTGCAGAAGTTTAATATGTAGGAATGTAAACCAATCAAGGTTCCTATTCCTGTTGGGGTAAAGTTATCCACAGATCAGTGTCCCAAGACACAAGAAGAGGAGGAAGAAATGTCTCGTGTTTCATATGCGAGTGCAGTTGGTAGTTTGATATATGTAATGGTATGTACTAGACTGGGCATTGCACATTCAGTGGGAGTTTTGAGCAAGTATATGTCAAATCCAGAGAAGCAACATTGGACAACAGTAAAAAGGGTTTTTAGGTATTTGTGTGGCACTACTAGCTATGGATTGTGCTACGAAGGAAGACCAAGATTGGATAGAGTGGTGGATATACATGGATTTTTGGATGCAAACTGGGATGGAGATATGGATCGTAGAAGATCTACAAGTGGGTATGTGTTTAACCTGTTTGGAGGAGCAATAAGTTGGATGAGAAAAAGACAGGTTGTAGTGGCACTTTCAACTACAGAAGATGAATACATGGCAACCACTCATGCAAGTAAGGAAGCAATATGGTTACAAGTATTGCGTTCAGGTATTGGGTTGGTACAACAAGCTGTAAGGATATATTGTGATAGTCAAAGTGCAATTTTTCTAGCAAAGAACCCAACTTACCATTCAAAGACAAAGCATATTGATATTCAAAATCACTTTGTGAGAGACATGATTGAAGAAAAGAAAGTATTGCTAGTGAAGGTAGACACTTTGAAGAATGTTGCAGGTTCATTAACAAAATATGTGAGCATCGAGAATTTATCTTGGTGTAGAGGATCCATGGGAATTGTTGCCCTGGATTGTTGATTATGTAACCCTGTAATCCCTAGTATGCAAAGAAAATAACAAGTGGGAGAATGTTGGGTATGTGTTATATTCTTTGCATGAGTAGCAATGTCTATGTTGTGTCGAGTGCACAAGGGGGTTTGTGGGGGCGGGGGGAAGCGCCCCTTGTGGGGGTTCGGGGGAAGCGCCCCTGAGAAAAGTTTTTCTTCCTCAGGAAATGTGTCACATATTTAGGTGGTGTTTCAGCACATGGTTTCTTTGATGATGGTTTTCAATTTCAGATTAAGGAATTAGGGTTGTTGACTAATCCAGGTCATTGGGTTAGGGTTTTGGAAGCCATTAGCTCATATATGTATATTGTATTGTAAACAATGTAATACGATGAATGAATATAGAATATGCTGGGTTTCTCAGTTTGGGTTTCTAGGGGAAAAATCTCTATGTAATGTTTGTATTTTCCATTATATCTTTTCTATTCTTTTACTGAAAATTTGTTTGCAGTAAACATTGTACAAGGTTAAAATATACATGTAGAAGGAGGTGAACTTGAGTATCCTCCATCCCAAGGAAGAGAAGGATATGAGTAAACTCTTCCATATTAATATTTAGGTCGATAAGACAAAGGTAGATGCTCTATTTGATTTTGGTTCATAGGACAACCTCATAGTATAATCTCTGGTCAACAAGATTGTATTATAATTTCATGACTATCCCCACCCATATCCATTGGGATGGGTAGATAAGGATGTAGATATCAAGGTCCCTAAGTAGTGTAAGATCTTATTTTATCAAGTGAAAAATAAATTGATGAAGTGGAGGTAGATGTAGTACCACTTGATGTGTGTGTTGTAGTGTTTGGAAGCCCCTACATGTACATGAGGGATGAAATATTTATGAGGAGAGAAAACCAATATTGCTTGATCAAGGATGTGAATTCCTTCATGATCAATTCACACGAAGATAAAGACAAGGTATCTCTAGTAAGTGCTAACCAAGCCAAGAAACTAATAAGTTCAAGTAGGAAGTTTGTATTGATTTTCTTAAGAAAGAACCAATTGCTAAATGGA
The DNA here is from genome assembly GCA_009831015.1 of Picea engelmannii. Lineage (NCBI taxonomy): Eukaryota > Viridiplantae > Streptophyta > Pinopsida > Pinales > Pinaceae > Picea > Picea engelmannii. The sequence continues at coordinate 214,336 of ML801503.1, read as the reverse complement.
TTGGTAAAAATAAAGGCATCTCTGGAGGGATGTACTAAATGTTGATGTCTGGAAAACATCGGGAAGACATTCTCTTAGATTAATAATCAATAATATAATTATTGATTATTAAATACTATATATAATAAGTAAATGATAATATAAAATAGTTATTGATTATCCAAGGGATGCATCCTTTCATGGATGGTCACCATATGTTCTCTATATATGGAACACTCTTCATTGTAATAAAAAATATCGATCATATCTCATATGAAGAAAAACAACAGGGTATCAGAGAAGGGCTGGGCTTGAATCCTTCACAGGAGGGCCTAGGAAAATGAGAGTAGAGTAAAGTGTTGGGAGTGTTAAATTTATGGGGTTGTTACAATCTCTATGTACAACATATTTACTTTTTACTCCTACCTAAATTACAGAAAGAATTCCATAAATTATGGTGGGAAATAATTTCTAGTAAAAATGTCTAATTACCTAAATATGAGAAATGTACTGCATATTTACTTCTACCTATATTTATGCAAAGAATGGCATGAATTATGGAGGAACAATTTAACAAAGTCAGATACTATGTGGATGCATTATAACCAAATTAATCTTTGGGTAGTTACGGGAGGTATTCTCCAACTATTTATAAGAAAGAAAAGTAATTTTAAATTTAATTTTCAAAGAGACGTGTCTTTTTGGACCAATCTAATATTAAAAAGACACTAGAAAGACACAACAATAGACACACATAGTTTTTCTCTCTCACACGTGGGAAGTGATATAAGGAAGAGACTGAAGTTTCTAAGTAGTTGAAATTTTTCAAGTTACTTAGTGATGTTCTAGAGTTTACTAAAGTAATATCGTATATCATTGGAAGTAATTACCACTTGCGGAAAATTGTGTTTGTTTAATTTAACACTAGAAAATCAACATGGTTAGCTGTATGACATCGAGTATATGATGGATGTATTTTGATAGTCGTATTCCATCAAGTATATGATGAATGTGTGTTGGTCATAGTAGAACACATATCATTTGTAGGGTCACTATATATAGTTGCACACAAGATAAATTGATCTCCTCTAGAAGATGTTTTTTTTTGTTCGTGTTTCTTGTTTTGGGCAGGTCACAGGTAATAGCTCTGAGAAGGAGCCATAATTATGACCACATGAAGAAAACATGGAGGGAAAGAACTTCCAACATCATATCAAGGAGAGACATTTCCAGACATGATGCTCAGAGACATAAAGTCTCTAGGAGCAATGTACCTCCCAGGATGGGACCATGCCAAATAACATAGATAGTTCTAGTGATCATGGATACAACCAGTCAAGACCGAATTTAGAACAACTATAGTGATAGATCCAAGTAGAGGAGGTTGTACGACATCCATAGGGAGCAGAGATTGAGTTACCACTAGAGAATGAGGAAGATATACCTTCGGTGTCAAAGGGAGTAGAGATAGAGGAGGAATCACCTCCAACTCTAGAGGGAGTGTTGATGTTTGAGGAAACATCATGAGACATTCTCCCCGGAGGGTCTTGTGTGGACTAGTAGGTGCTAGCGGGGAAACCCCCCCATGACTACACTAGGGTTTAGAGTGTAGGTAGATCAACAACCGTCTAAAAGTCAACTACTTCTCTAACTACCCCAAACATACCCAAGATCTTATACAAGAAAAGAAAAGATGGGAAGGATCAGGTAACTATACCTATACTCAACGTCTGGTGATAATCCTCTCATGCTTGAAAGCTTCACTGACTACACGCCTCCTCCCAAGGTTGGCCTACATTCAAATATAGACAAACAAAAATCTACAAGCATGCAATTCATATACAAATAGGGGTTAGATTTTAGAATATCAAAAAATAAACCATTAAAGACATTCAATACACTATGATTTGGGACAAGAAAAGTACTTCTTTTATTGATAACTCAATGATTATACCTTTTACAACCAAAGCTATCTATTTCTCCACGAACCTGGTCTGGGATCCTCTTCACCAAGCTCCAAGTGCACCTTTGTTTGGCTTCTCCTCTCAACCTTCAGATCTCTTCTTGGGAAGTGAATGGGTTTCTTGATGGAGGAAGAAGGGCTAATTGGGAAATGCAGGGGAAATTCTCACAAAAGGGATGAAATTACTTGGGACAAGGAGGGGATGTGAAATAGGCAGAGTTTCACTATTCTTATGTCTAGATGTAAAATGAGATCCCAACACCTCCTTTTATATGGGAAAATGATGGTTATTCAGTTGGGTGATAGGCTATAGGCGGTGGATTTGTTGGGAAACCACCCAATAGCCTGTAATCTCAATGAATTCCTTGCAACTTTTGAAAGTATACATAGGCTGTAGTGGTGCAACCTACATATGTACGTGAGATGTAGTGGTGAAACAAGCGTATGTACATGGGAAATAGTGAAGCAGGGCGAATAAATCTTCAAAATTTTGGTTTTTTAGAAGAGCAACTTAGTGATGGATTGGCAAATAATGGAATTAAGAGGGCCAAAGTATAGCTATGAATATGTAGATAAATTTAGGGTTATAACAGATGCCTCCTAATGTGTGAGGTCAGAAGAGTATCTGATGACCGAAATACATTACAAAATCTTCACCAATGTACGAAGCGAGTGAGCCCGAGACCAGAGTTGGGGAGGTATCATCTCCAAAAATAACAATTGTCTCTCTGAGGCAGACATACCCATGATCGGGATGGAATGAATCACGGTTTCCAATCAAATACACTGAATGTCCATGTCATATAAATATATAAAGCGTAGTTGCAAGAAATACACAATAGATCTACATCTCAAAATCAAAGATATACAAGTATAGTATCCATCTTCAAGAATCCAATAACCCATGATGGTTGGAGATGAGGTCTCCAGAGCTTGAGCAACAAATTCAAGATCTTCAAAACTTGGGTAGGATCTCAATGTGAGTTTATGACTTCACTACCCATAGGTCTTCGACGGCTCATTGGGAAAAGACAAGAGGATCTCGATGATCAAGCATAGAACTTCATTGGTTTTGAACAAGGACTTGATTGGAATTTTGGGATGGCCAGGCATGAGGTCAAGAGACAAACTGCAGAAAGGTCGATTCAGGTTGGGTGAAACTTCCCTTGGATGAAAGCACAAAAGATGATCAGACTCAGGAAGCATGACATTGACATAAGTTCACGATGTAGGAAGCAACACAAACTCTCCATGTGTTTGGAAGAGTAACCAAACAGAGGAGGACACAACTCTATGTAGCGAGAAAATATTTCGAAGATCATATTAGATCCCAATGCTTGATGAAGAAACGAAAAGATGTGCTTTGTCCAAGGACGACTCATTGTGCTGGCAAAAAGAATATATATTTCCCGTCCCCTCTTTTTTGGTTTTTTTATTTTTTTGTCTTTTTCAATTTTTTAAAGAGCTTGAAAAAGAAAAAATAATGCTATGTTACAAAGGAGGAACGTGTTAAGGTCCTAACCCGCACATAGGTAGATCAATGTAT
>ML801503.1:193329-210735 GCA_009831015.1 Picea engelmannii | reverse complement strand
ATTGTAACAGAGCTCTGCTCGATTGGAGGTTGCCCCCTCGAAGAGGCCTGTGAACATTGCTATCTGAATCAAGTGCTATTTCTGTTGCTATTTCGTATATCATTTCTGTGTATTGTGAAGATTATGCTGGATATTTTATTGCTATTCTGTTATTTCTAGCATTTCGTTTTTGTTCTGCATATTATATATATCTGGTTTTTTTATTTTTTTGTCTTTTTCAATTTTTGAAAGAGCTTGAAAAAGAAAAAATAATGCTATGTTACAAAGGAGGAACGAGTGTCACAAGCAAGCATACTAGTTCCAGGTGCAAGAAACACACTAATGCTCAAAGCAAGAAGACATTTGCAAGAAAAGGACACTTGGGGAAAATTCCTCCATGGGTCAAGGTGTCAAGTTGCAGAGGAAAAGTGCTACAAGGCTTGCGTATAAGGCATGTTTCAAAGGTTTAGTTGAGAGAAACATGGAGTCGACATTAGGCAAAAGATGCAGAGATGAAAACGCGATTAGCAAGACATGATGAAACCCCCTTCAATGTGATTTTTAACGAGCCCAGAGAAGGTAAGATTGATAGTTTTTTCACGTTTAGAGAGTCTGAAAAAATGTAAAAGAAGACTCCAAGGGGTACCTTTTTCGGAAACAGTATAGTCGGTTTGAAAAAGGGGTAAACTGGCACTGAAAATATGTCTATTCAAAACCATTTTAACGAGTGTGACAAAGACAAGATCACTCGGAAATATTTTCAATTTTAGGGAGTCTAAAAAGAGATTAACTATGGAATCTGTGGGGGTTCCTTTTTCGTAAGAAATCTCCAAGGCCCAAAAAAGGTGATAAACCAAAACCAAGGAGAATGTTCATTTTTCATAAATTTAGTCCCTTAGGCCCGAAAAAGGGTTAAACATATACTTGAGAATACTCTTCTAGCAAACTGAAGTTCCTAAAGTATAATTTTATTCGTATAGTTGACCATCCAAACTGAAAAAGGGGGAAACTACCACTAGACAGATGTGCCTTCAAATTTGAGTTTGGCGAGCGTGAAGGGAAACAAGATCACTCGACAATATTTTCATGTTTAGAGAGTTTGAAAAGGGCTTAAAGAAGACTCTAGGAGGTTACTTTTCTTAGTTAATCTGGACAAGATTGAAAATCATAAATGTAGTCTCGTCGGATGTTGCTTTTGAATTTCAAAGCAAGATTGAAAGACACCAAATCATGCTCATTTTGGGAGTCTCGAGGGTGAGGCCAAGAGTGATAGTGCATTAGACGAATGAGTCTCAATCGCGTAATCATGACAGGACTAAAAAGGAATCCCAAGCCTAAAGTCATTAGAGACAACATGGATGCCAAAATGCGACAAGGATCTATCTAGGGAATCTGTGTGAAGGTAGGCTCTACCACCTAATCACAACACTTATGAAGTAGCAATGATGGTTCTATGTCACACTTCAGCGGCATTAATCCTATGTAAAAGTGGAAAAGACAACAAGATGCAGAAAGTGGAGGTGGAATCCTAACTTATATGCAAAAGTTGGAAAAAATGACTTTTACCAAAGGACCTTTAAAAGTGACCCATCTCCCAAAACGTTACCAAACCAAAAGGAAAAATGCATCCTAACATCAAATAAGAAACTCAAGAACCAAATTAAATGATTTCCAAGCCAGAAAAAACGACAAAAGGGTTCAAAAAAGTGGAAAAAAGGGACAAAAAAGTCTATAAATAGAAACTGACAGCTCATTTTCACCATTTCAATTGGAAAATTAACCAGAAGGTAACAAATAACCCTTTGCTAAAGAATTTGATTCTGGGAGCTTCAAAGGATGAAACGAACTTCTGCACGAACCAAGTAAGTAAAAACTCATCCCTCTTGCATTTCCATTCTTCCTTTATGCATTGTTTTTTGTTTTTGGGGGTGCATTCCCTCTTAAAAAAGGGCATCCCTACATGTACTCAGGATGTCATGGTGTAGCCTACGTATGTACGTGAGATGTAGTGGTGCAGCAAGCATATGTATGTGGGCAATAGTGGAGCAGGGCATGCACATCTTCAAAATTTTGGTTTTTTAGAAGAGAAACTCAATGATGTCTTGGAAGAAAATGAAAGTAAGAGGGCCAAAGTCCATGTATGCATATGTAGATCAATTTAGGGTTATAACAATAGGGGGGAATGTATAATTCATCATGGAATGCCTAAGATGGTGATATGAAGGAACCAAAACATTGGTTTCACAAGGAAACCTTGATATGTCTTTTGAGACATTGGTTCCATGAGGGAACCTCAATATGTATTAGACATTGGTTTCATGAGGAAACCGCTATAAGTAAAATATAGTACAATATGACATTACCTTTCAAAAGGAGATAATTGGGCCTATTTATCAAATTGATCATGTTGATCCTGTAGCTCCAGTTAATTTTCCTAGAGATATTGCAATAGTTCGGAAGATACTTGCATGGGATCGCTAGACTCTGCAGGAGGCAAAAGGACATGCAACTTTACATGGTACCTTCTGAGTGAGAAAGAGACCTCAGAGATATTCATGCCATGATACAACTATGAGACACATAATTCATTTTTTAGCCTTCCTATTATGAGAAGGAAACTAATCATCCAGTATGGAGAGATGTCATGATGGAGGAGTATCATTCCATCATGAAGAATGATGTGTGGGATATTGTTCTGATACCTGAGGGGAAGTCTGTAGTGACTTCCAAATGGATATATAAGATCAAACACATAGATGATGGGATAATCGAGAGGCACAACATGATATTTGTTGCTAGAGGATTATCTCATGTGGAGCAAATAGATTATGAGGAGACATTTTCTCCTGTTGCTCAATACACTTCTATCTGAAACGATTATTTCCCTTGCAACATCCATGGGTTGGAGACTATATCAGATGGATATGAAGACAATATTTCTCAATGGAGAGATTGAGGAAGAAATATACTTCAATCAACCAGATGGTTTCGTGATACATGAGAAGGAGTCTCAAGTGTGCAGGTTGAAGAAGACCTTGTATGGAATCAAGTAGGCACCTCGAGCTTGGTGTGCGAGGATTGATGGATATCTGATGAGTTTGGGCTTCAACAAAAAAAAAGTATTATTGATCCCAACCTATAATAAAATATTGTTAATGGTGAGTCCCTAATTTTGGTCCTCTATGTTGATGAATTATTCCTCACCGGTACAGAGAGCCTTATTGTTGAATGTAAGTATGTGTTGGCCTATGAGTTTGAGATGAAGGACCTTGGTATGATGCACTACTTCTTGGGACTAGATGTGTTGTCGAGAACTGATGAGATCTTCCTAAGTCAGGGGAAGTACACATTTGAGATATTGAAGAATTTTGGAATTCTAAAATGGAAGCTTGTTGCTACACCAATGCTGGCGAATATGAAGAAACTAAGTGTGTCTTCTTTCGATTCTGATGAAATTGATCGAACTCTATATAGATAATTGATTGGATAATTAGTGAATATGGTTAACACTAGACTATATATTTTCTATGCAGTGAGTACACTTAGCCGATTTATGAGTCAGCGAAGACAAACACACTGGATTGTTGCGAAGCATGTGTTGAGATACCTGTGAGGAACGATTGGACATGGTCTGAGATATACTTCTAGTATTGACATGAGATTGTGAGGTATACTGAATCTAATTGGGCAGGGAGAACAATACATAGTAAGGGCACCTCTGTTGCTTCAATTTGGAATCTACCATGGTTTCTTGGTGTAGCAGGAATAAGCAGAGTACATTGCCTTAAGCATGGCAGTCCATGAAGTAGTGTGGCTTCGCAAGGTCTTTGCATATTTATCTGAACATGTGTTGGATTCCACCTTTATTCATTATGGTAGCCAAAATTGTGTGAAGATATCAGAGAATCCAATGTTTCATGACAAATCGAACCACATTGAGATCAAGTACCATTACATCTAAGACATGGTGGAGAGGAAGGTAGTACTAGTGCAATACCTTCCGACAGATGAGCAAGTTGTTGATGTTCTAACCAAACCAAGACGAAGTTTGGGTACTTCCGTTACAGACTTGGCATGGTAGAGAATGCCTCCCTCACTGAGAGGGAGTGTTGATGTTTACATCTTCTTGAGACATTCTCTATATCATACTCCTCTGTGACTGAGTTGAGTTGATATGTGAGGACACTTATCCGAGAAGGGATAAGTGGATTTGGTTTTATCCAAGAAGGGATAAGTCTGTTGATATATGAGGACACTTATTCGAGAAGAGATATCCCAACATCCCTTGTGGAGAGCATATGAGGACATGTCCCATGTGGAGAGCACATGAGGACATGCAAAGGGAGTTGACCTTGATGTCACACACTATGGGGAGTTGACCCTAGTGTTTCTATATGGAGTAGCCTCTAGAAGTCTACATGGGAGTGCCATGTGTGACAAACATTCTCCATATCATACTTCTCTGTGAACTGAGTTGAGTTGATCTGTGAGGAAACTTATCCAAGAAGGGATAAGTGCATTTGGGATTATAGCCCAATGTCCCTTATCGAGAGCACATGAGGACAAGTCCCTTGTGGAGAGAACATGAGGACAAGTCCCTTGTGGAGAGCACATGAGGACATGTCAAGGTATTTGACCTTGACGTCACACACTATGGGGAGTTGACCCTAGGTGTTCCTAGAGAGTGTAGCCTCTAGAAGTCCACATGGGAGTGCCAAGTGTGACAAACCTTTTGCTACTATGGTGGTTTTGTACCACTGGTGGATATTGTGTGTGTTTGTACAATAGTTGTGCGTTACTATTTGATTACAGGGCAGTAAGAGGAATACTAGATGAAGACATCATGGAAAGATACCTCCCTAGATAAGAGGGAGTTTTGATGTTTCAACATTGGGAAAACCTTGTTCTAGATTGCGTTGCAGACCAAGGGATATATGATACATTTATCATAAAGGTGCACTTGTGGTAAATGGGCCGAGGCGTAGTGCTTCCTTGATAATGATAAGGACTAATATGGACTCGAGGTGCTTGAGGTGATTTCCACTTGTTAGTTAACATTAGACCGACATTCACTCACAGGTGTGTACCTATGGTGAATGATCTTGGTGTGGTGTTTGTCCTAGTCATGGTGATTTAACAAGGAATGATAAAGACTCAAGATGTTATATGCTATTACATGCAGACCTAGAGTGAGCCTGATCTCATAGAGAGTCAATTGGCTCAGAGGGAGAGCCATGGAAGGAGTTTCCTCTTGGTTTAGGTGGGAGAGAAACATCTCCCAATACTGTCAGAAAAATTTCATGAGTCTAGGGTGAAGTTTGTATACTTCAAAGAAAAGTTTGGCATGATGCAAAATGTATCCCTCGTTGAGAGGGAGAGTTGATGTTTAGACAACATCGGGAAGACATTCTTTTAGATTAATAATTAATAATATAATTATTGACTATTTAATACTATATATAATAAGTAAATAATAATAATAAATAGTTATTGATTATCCAAGGGACTCATCCTTTCAAGGATGGTCACCATATGTTCTCTATATATGGAACAGTCATCATTGTAATAAAAAATATCGATCATATCTCATATGAAGAAAAACAACAATAAAGAGTAGAAACATTAGTTGGAGGAGTTATTCCAAGCACACAAAGAAGTGTTCTAGGATCATAAAGGGTTACCACCTAAGAGGGAAGTGAAGCATGAGATAAACTTTTTTCTTTACTCCCCATTTCCAAACATTTGGTTCTATAGTCAGTCCATCCTGGAAGTAGATGAAGTGAATAATTAGTTGTAGTAGCTAGTTGAGCATGATGTAATTTGACCAAGCACCTAAAATTGTGGTCACCTATCATCATATTACCTAGGAAGGATGGGTCTTGGAGAATATGTATTGACTACAAATATTTGAATAATACCATCCTCAAGAATGAATGTCCTCTACTTAGGATCGATCACTTGCTATATTAGTTTCAATCAGCCAAGTAGTCCACCAAGTTGGATATCAATTCGAGATAACACTAGGTACAATTTAAATAAGAAGAGTCCTAGAAGACCACCTTTAAGACAAGGCATGATCTATATGAATGGTTGGTAATTCCTTTTGGTTTGTGTAATTCACTAGATACATTTATGCATTTGATGAATGATGTAGTGTGTCCCTTTCTATATTCTTTTTTAATAGTTTACTTATATGATATATTGGTTTATATATATATATATCTAGAAATAACATATATCACATCTCATGCAGGTATTAGAGACTTTGAAAAAGAATCAACAATTGGGAAACCTTAAGAAGTGTGAATTTTCTTAATAGTCATTGGTGTATTTGGGGTATGTGATTGGTGGAGGTGAACTCAAGATATACCCCACAAATATGGAGGCCATCCTCAAGTGGCCAACTCCTACTAATGTTTTTGAAGTTGGAAGATTTGTTGGGGTGACATAGTACCTACAAAATTTAATAGCATCCTTTTAAGTTGTGCTTACACCACTCCATGCCATAATGACAAGTGACAAGAGTTTCTCATGGGGAACAGATCAACATAAATATTTTGATGAGAAAACAATGAAATATCAATCAAGAACTAGTTCTTGCATTGCCTAATTTGTAGAATCCTTTTGAAGTGGAGATGGATGCAAGTGGATATGTTGTGGGAGTGATCTTGATGTAGGGAGGTAAGTCAATATGATATTATTCTGAAATGATTCATGCCAGAGCCCTTAACTACCCTACATATGACAAGGAACTCTATGATTTGGTTCAAGTTATTAAGAAGTGGAAGCACTATCTAATGGAAAATGAGACAATCATCTACATTGATCACTATCCATTGTAGTACTTGCAGGCCTAGTGTAATCTTCAAAAAACTAGACACTACAAGTGGATTATATTTTTATAGAAATTTCATCTAATCATCAAATATAATAAGGAAATCACTAGTAAGTTGGCATACATGCTTTCAAGGACACCCTCAGCCAATATTACTTCTTTGGGAACTCTTATACACATGGATCCTTTAACCCATGATGAATACAAAGAGGCATAGATAGAATATGAGGACTTTAAAGAGGTGTTTCAACAAGTACAAGGCTAGGTTCATGTAGTATAAGGTTCTAATAAGGTTTACTAACATCTCCAATATGGGTTGCTCTACAAGCTAGACAAGCTTTGTGTTCCTAAAGGTGAAATATTGCAACTTATCAAAGAGGCTCATACTACCAAAACTGCAAGGCATTTTTGTTTTGGGAAGATAGTTTTCAACTTACATAGGTATGTGTATTGGAATTTACTGCAAGAATATGTAGCTTGGTTTAGTAGAGGATGCATAATTTTTTTTGCCAACAAGCCCAGTAACAGGAAACAAGGTCTATACCATCCCTTACCTTTATCTACTAGACAATGGGAGAGAATCTCAATGGATTTCGTAGGTTTTTTTCCATGAACCAGGAAGGGACATGATTATATCTCTATGATACTTGACATGTTTAGCAAGATGTGCATTCTCAGGCCTCATAAAAATACCATCAAGGGACAAGATGCAACAAACATGTTCTTTGAAAAGGTCTAAGTGCACTTTGGGATACCAAGGAGCATCATCCTAGATAGAGATACACAATTTATTAGTGCCTTTTAGACTACACTTTGGGAGAATATGGACACCAAGTTGTATATATCTACGAATTTCCATCCACATATTGATGGGAATATAGTAGTGAACATGACACTGGTTCAAGTTTTGAGGGGTTACAATCAGAAGCATCCAAGGACTTATGGTGAAACATTAATTTATATTTAATATTTTTATAACAAAGTAGTCCACACTTATACAAGTAAGTCCCCTTTTCAAACTTGTTTTGGATATTTTCCACCTTCATCCTTAGATGTTTCATATGGACAACAAGGAGGAGTGAAAAAAGACACCGCATGAGAAGTATTGAAGGATAAACAATTCATTGATAAGATTAGGTAGATCTATTTGCAAGTACATGAGACATTGCATAAGTTGTAGGAAAAGTACAAGGCTTGACATGATTGGCATAGAATTGAGAAAACATTCAAGGTGGTAGATGAGGTTTGGTTGAATCTAAACAAATAAAGGCTATAGGCTCCTAATAATAATATCATGGTTCTATAATATGGTCCTTTTGAAGTGTTGGATAAGGTGGGTTATAATTCCTATAAACTAATTCTACCCCAATATATGTGCATTTACTCAAGAGTGAATGTGGAGAATAAAAATCTATATGAGAATTCTATTTTGGACTAGGATGGTGAGAAATTCTTACCTACTATAGAGTATTTAACACCAGAAGCTTAGTTAGAGTTAACAAAATATACAATTTTTCAAAATAATTTTAGAAAAAATAGTTGGGGGAGACATGAACTCTGGTAGGTTGGGTTGAAAGGAAAACTTCCAAGAAAGGCCAAATGGTACTCCATGGAGACGGTAGAGGAAAAATTTCCTCACCTCCTTTAGTAAAATATTTTTGGGACCAAAATCCTCTCTAAACAGGGAGGTATGATTTGAAGTGGATCATCATATAATTTTTCATCTAATTTGTTACTTTTTGGGTGGAAAATCAGAGTTATCATCTTGTAGGTCCCTTTTCACAGGTAGCACTCACTTTGGTGATATGGGGTATAAAAAATTCTGGATCCTCTTTAAGGACTTAAATGACCATTTTTGGGGTCAAAATTTTGCAAATAAAGTTCTAGCCTCTTGCTTATGTTCTACACATCAAGAAATTTCCAATGATGTGAATATCACCTCAATCAAAGATCATATGTAGAATTTATGCCTCCCATAAGTTGACCTATCCTGTTTATGACCATGATAACAAGTGGATTCCATGTCATCTCACATTAATCACACATGTGGATCTATTCATGTGTGGACTTTCAAGAAGATTCTAGAGGATCCAAAACTCTAACCCTAATTAGGAGTTGAGGCATTTAAAACCATAATCCTAACCCTAGATGACTATAGAGACATGTTAAATATTGGGATACAAGAAAAGGAAGGGGTTACATTCTAAATGTATTATTATTGTTCCATATCTTAGTAGAGCATTTTGGAGTAAAATAGATGAATTAGAAGACCTTATAATAGCCATACTAGCCATAGTATGCATGGAAACTCCATAGTGAGTGCCCCTTTATTTCTGTTTTAATTTCATAAATAAGAAGGAAAAAACAAGGCATGGGCCTCACCTTCTATCTTGTTTTTTCTCATATTGGGTTCTCCCAGATTATATCTTGTGTTTTTTGTGTGGATGGTGTGTTATTTTCTTAGCTTCTTTTATTTCAATTTCTTTTTATTTATGATACATAAATGAGGGACTCATAGCCCACTTTCTTTAGCAGCATGGATCCTTTGTGGAAATGAAATATGATCTTTACAATATTTTCTCAGGATTGATTATAATGATCTTTTCCTACCTCCAGTGTAACCTGCACATAAGGAACCAGATGAAAAATATGCCTTTGGGTTTTATGTTCTTTGTTGTTGATCACCATGTAGGAATACATGAAATGATTAGGCTTCCCTTTGTATGTGTAGATATGGATTAGTTCCTAACAAATGTCAAACCACTAGGTGTGGTGTCAATCAACAAAACTATTTGTGCAAAACCCTGTCAAGAATTCAAATGCAATTGCCAATTCCTTCATTCATGCTTCACTTTTGAATAGAAGGAAAATCCAATAGCTCATAAATATAAGGTATATTTTTGAACTAAGTGATGGAGCAACATGATCCAACTGTGCAAATAATGACTTCCAATTGTTTACTTGATGTATTAAAATGCTAGAAGGAATGTTCAATTCAATGGACAAACTTCCTCATGCTTTCACTTGTCAATGATCCATGAAGGATGGCTTGTTCCAAAACTAACATTCTAAGAACCCTTTGTATTTTAATACCAATGAATAAACAAATCAAATTAATATCCAATTTAAATGATATCTACTCTAGCTAGCATGCCTTTGCTCTTCATTATATATTCCTGAATCATTCTTTAATTAGGTGACAATGCAATTGAAATGAGGGTCATTGGTTTGTAATTGGACCATCCTTACAACAAATGACAAGAGATTTTGAACACAATACCAAGCAACAACACTCCTTTAATACTATAGCAACATGCATACATACATACCTACATACATACATACATACATTTATATATCAATTAAACCTAGGGTATAGTAAATTACTCGAAATAAGTTAAAACTCAAACCAATTACAATAAGGCTATAATTCTCTAGCAATAGTGATAACACATTTTGACATTAAACAACAAAGAGAATGCTCCAACAATAATAAATGACAACATTACCCATTTCTCAACACACACACACACACACACACACACACACACACACACACACACAGATATATATATATATATATATATATATATATATATATATATATATATATATATATATATATATATATATCTGTAATGTTAGGGACCTAACCCCTCACATAGGTAGAATATTATATTCCGATATAATAAAGGTCAATATTAATAAGGCCTAGAAATAAGGAAGAATAAGTTGAATGTAAGAAGACCTAGTAGAAGCTTCCGCTTCTAGAAGGATCTTCCTCTATATGGTTCTTTTGATAGACATATTTAGTATAAATAGGAGTCGAGGGTATGAGAACTTTTGTCTTGGATATTATTATAATAGAACTCTACTCAACTGGAGGTTTCCCCCTCGAAGAGGCAAGTGAACATTTCTCTCACTAATTGAAGTGCTCTTTCTGGTGTTATTCTGTTATCATTTCAATATTATTTTGGTGTTTTTCCAATTATATTGTTGCTCATCTGCCATTTCTAGCATTTTAATTATGTTCTGCATGATTTTTATATCCGGAATATTACAAGTGGTATCATAACACTTTTATAGATAGACAATTGTGGGTAAATTTTTTTCAGGGTAGAGACGTATTTCAACGCCTTTAAGCTACAGAGATTTGTCGTTATGCACATAAACCTACATTTGGGTATTCATACACGCAAGAAATACAAGTGGTACTTAAGCGCACATCTGTTGGCCACCCTTGTAATCCCTGTTGGTACCCCTTCAAGTGGTAGTGCATCAGACAACACCTGTATATGGAACGACCTAGATTTCCTGAAGCCCTCTTTAGATAAACCAATCAGCCGCCTGACTTCTATAGTGTCACGGAGAAAAACACTAGGGAATATACTCTCTAGTACCTGGGTAGTCAGGTAGTACGACTAAGGGCATGGTCTAGCCTCCTTAGTTGGTGCCCTGAGATATTGGGCCGAGTACTACTGTTAGACCCCACATGTATATTAGAGAGATATAGCACATGGAAAACCCTTGTTTGTAGAACCCTTGAATACCTAACCTTTGGGGACAAAAAAAAAAAAAAAACACAAACAAGATCTATTGCCGTGAAACTATGTTCAAGTTGCCAAATCACTACACATTTATTCCTGATTAATCATTTGGACATTTCATCACTGCAGTATTCTTCAGACCAAAGTATAACTTCACAGGTGTAAAACAAAAATAAAACTGGAAATTTTTTCACCATTATTTGAGACCCATTCCATTGTATTTATCTCTTCTCTTTTATCACATTCATACCTATCATTTTTTTGCAAATTTTTCGACCCCACCCACCCCTTTTCAATTCCCTCGTCATCATGGCCCATACCTGTAGCCAAGACTTGGAAGCTCGCTTTAGTACATTGCAATATAATTTCACAGAGACCCAACAAGAAGTGAGACAACTCGGTGCCAATATTGCCACCATCAATAAAAACATGAATTACTCCATCGCTGCCTTAATTGAGGAACTCAAACAAGACCTCAAACAAGACATTACTACCCATCTTGAATCTGTTGCTTTGATGATCTACACCAAGCTGCATATCCCTGCAGATCCCCCTTTATCTGACCCACCTTTGCATACTGAAGCTAAAACTTCTTCTCATTCCCATAATATTCACCCCCATCACTTTTAGCATGACCTACACCTTTCGCGTGTGGAATTGACCAAATTTGATGGCTCAGATCTCACTGGCTGGGTAACTCAAATGGAACATTATTTCTCTTTGCACGACATTATAGATGACTTGGCCAAACTCCGGTATGGTGTTCTCCATCTAAATCAAGAATGTTGGCAATGGTGGCAACGGAGAAAAAATGTTCGTCAAGGATATGTTTCTTGGACACACTTTGTGGTAGATCTTTATGAATGATTTGACACTGACACCAACCATTTAGGATGTTTAACAAAGTTGAAACAATCTGGCATAGTGGAAGACTTTATAACTTCTTTTAAGTGACTGAATTTTCGTACAGAGGGCATTTCTGATGCTTTTTTCTAAGAATGTTTTATCAGTGGCCTCAAGGATGAGATTTGTTCCCATGTCCTCATGGCTCAACCTCAGAGTTGGGTGGAGGATAATAAAGGAGATAAGGAAGTACAACAGGTTGGCTCTTCTCAAACTTGGAAACCCTCTTTTATTCCTCTCATTGAACCATCAAATCCCACTCCTCCTTCTACCCCACTAAAGATCCAAAAATTGACCAAGGCCGAAATGGCTGAACGCCAACTCAAAGGCCTTGTTATAATTGTGATGACAAAATTTTTCCAAGACACAAGTGTAAGGAACAAAATATTTTTATGGCGATCTTGGAGGATGTTTCATAAGAGGATGTTGAAGCTCCCCTTGCATCAGTGTCACCTAAACCCACTAACATAACCCCTCCCTCAGACCCTCTCGAAGTCGAACCGATCATTTCCATAAATGCTCTCACTAGCTTCTCTTCTCCCCAAACCCTCAAGCTAATTGGCTACATCAAGCATAGGAAGGTCATCATTCTTGTTGATAGTGGAAGCACCCATAATTTTATTCATCGCTGCATTGCCCAAGAAACTAATTTCTATATACGTAAGGTCAATAATTTCAAAATCATGATTGCCAATGGCGAGTCCATGAAATGTGGAGGGCGTTGTGAAAATGTGTGCCTCCAAATTGGTGAATACCTCCTGAAATCTCATATGTTTTCCATCGACATGGGCGGTTGTGACATTGTGTTGGGTGAAGACTGGCTAAGGAATTTGGGTCCCATTCTCATGGATTTTAAGGAATTAACCATGCAATTAGACTAGGAGGGCCAACGATATAAGTTCCAAGGCATCACCGCTAGTTCCTCTGAGATCATTAGTTCTCATCGCATGGAAAAGCTGCTAAAAAAAGGTCATTCTGGCATTATTTCCAAACTCCATGCCATACAAGTAACTGAGACACCCTCTATGCCGTAGGACCTCCAATCCATCCTATCTAAACATCAAGTGTTTTTTTCCACTCCCCAAGGACTCCTTCCTTCCCGTGGTGTTCATGATCATTCCATTCCCCTTGTCCTCGGAAGCCTTCCTCCCAATATCTACCCCTATCATCACCCATTTTCCCAAAAAAATGAAATTGAGAAAATGGTTCAAGAAATTCTTAACACAGGTGTTATCCACCTTAGTACGAGCCCCTACTATTCTCCTATGGTCATGGTCCTGAAGAAAGAAGGTTCTTGGCGCATGTGTACTGACTTCCACGCCCTCAACAAACTCACCATTAAAGACAAATTTCCCATTCCTATCATTGATGACCTCTTGGATGAATTGAGTGGCGCCCAGTTATTTACTAAACTTGATCTTCGTTCTGGTTACCACTAGATCCATATGAAAGAGGCAGACATTCCTAAGACTGCCTTTAGAACTCATGCGGGCCACTATGATTTTTTGGTCATGCCCTTTGGCTTGTGTAATGCTCCCTCTAATTTCCAAAGCCTCATGAATCATGTCTTCCGTCCTTTTCTCCATCATTTTGTCTTAGTTTTCTTTGATGATATCCTCATCTATAGAAAAACCTAGACATACCATCTTTCTCATGTGAATCGAGTTCTCCATCTAATCTCTCAGCACCAACTTTTCCTGAAACAATCTAAATGTGATTTTGGTGCCTCAGAAGTCGAGTACTCGGGTCATCTTGTTGGAAAGAATGACATCAGGGTGGATCCTAAAAATATTGAAGCTATGCAATACTGGCCTCACCCAAAGAATCTCAAAATCTTGCATGGATTTATTGGCTTAATAGGTTATTATCGCAAGTTTGTTAAGAATTATGGAAAGATTGCAACACCTCTCATTGCACTCCTTAAAAATAATTCTTTCACTTGGACTCCAACAGTTTCTCAGGCTTTTCAAACCTTGAATATGGCCATGTGCACCACTCCAATCCTAGACCTTCCTGATTTCACCAAGACCTTTGTCCTGGAATGTGACACTTCAGGGAAAGGAATTGGCATTGTCCTTATGCAAGAGGGTCAACCTTTGGCCTTTACCAACAAAGAATTGTCTGAACCAAATTTGGGCAAATCAATCTATGAAAAGGAAATGTTGGCTATTCTGCATGTCGTTGATCTTTGGCGCCCTTATCTATTGGGGCAACGCTTCCAAATTAAGACATATCATCAAAGCCTCAATTATTTTATGGAATAATGCATTTTATCCCCAGAGAAACAAAAATGGGTGACTAAGCTTTTTGTATATGATTATGAGATCATTTACAAGAAAAGAAAATACAATGTGGTTGCATATGCACTTTCCCAAAAACATGAAGATGAAGGGTCCCTTTTTTCTCTCTCCTTCATTGTACCAGATTGGCTCCAATTTGTTTGCCGGGAATGGCTACACGATCCCAAAAGTTCGCATCTGATACAACAAATGTAGTCCAATTCTCCAGTTTCCCCAGGATACTCTTGGCTCCATGATGAGCTTCAATACAAAGGCCATTTTTATTTAAGTAAATAGTCAAAACTTAAATCCACGATACTTTCTAAGCTTCATGCTGCACCCACAGCTGGGCACTCCAGGTTTACCAAAACCTATGACAGGGTCAAACGTTCTTTTTTTTGGGATGGTATGAAACATGAAATTTGTAATTTTGTGGCTGAATGTGATATGTGTCAACACAATAAGGGAGAAATAATCAAATCTCTTGGCACACTACAACCTCTTCTGATTCCACCTGATATTTGGCGGGATATCTCTATGGAATTTATTACAGGCTTACCTAAATCAGGCAATAAATCAGTCATCATGGTGGTAGTTGATCGCCTTTCCAAGTATGATCATTTCTATGCTCTTCAACACCCATTTACAACATCCAATGTGGCTCAAATTTTCATGGATAAGGTCTTCAAGATTCATGGCATGCCGCATTCTATTGTTTCTGATTGCGACCCAACTTTCACCAACAAATTTTTTTAAGAACTGTTCAAGCTACAAGGAAACCAATTGCATCTTAGTACAACTTATCATCCTCAGAATGATGGTCAAATTGAAGTTGTCAACAAGTGTTTGGAAACATATATGAGGTGCTTTTCATCGAAAACGCAAAATCAATGGGATCAATGGTTACCACTCGTTGAATGGTGGTACAACATTTCATACCACACAACTACCCACATGACTCCTTTTGAAGCGGTATATGGACAAAAACCACCTTCATTTCTCTCATATTTACGAGGTGTCTCGAAGGTCCAGGCGGTTGACCAAACATTTACAGTTCGAGAGGCTATTCTTTGTACCCTCAAAGAGAATTTGGTCATGGCCCAGAATAGCATGAAGCAACAAGCAGATCAAGGTCACTATGAACATCTATTTGAAGAAGGGGATAAGGTGTTTCTTCGACTGCAAACTTACATGAAAAATTCCCTCAAGGATGACCATTGTCAGAAACTGGCACCCAAATTTTATGGTCCTTATACCATTCTCAAGCGTGTGGGACAGGTGGCCTATTAGTTAGCTTCGCCCAATCATTCTAAGATACATCCTATTTTTCATGTTTCCTACTTAAAGAAGGTGATTGGAACTAAGTGCCAAATTCAAACCTGTAAATTCTAACCTTGTACAATATCTACTATAAACAGATATGCCGAAAAGAACAGAAAAAATACAATGGCAAATACAAACATTACATAGAGATTTTTCCCCTGGAAACCCAAACCAGGAAAACCAACATATTCTATATTCATTCATTGTGTTACAATGTTTACAATACAAAATACATATAGGAGCCAGTGGCATCCAAAGCCCTAACCCAATGACCTAGATTAGTCCAAAACTCTAATTCCTTAACCGAAAATATAAAACCATCGGCAAAGAAACCATGTGTCGAAAAATCACCTAAATATAATGCGGTCCCAATCTAGATTTTTTTTTTCGGGGGCGTTGTCTCCAAACCCTTGCACGCCCCCTCTTACTACCCTGCATGCCCGATGCATACGCTCTGACACTACTACACATGCAAAGAATATAACACATACCCAACATTCTCCCACTTGTTTTTTCTTTTCATACAAGGGGTTACAGGGTTACATAGTCAACAATCTAGGGCAACAATGCCCATGGATCCTCTACACCAAGAGAACTTCTCAGTGCTCACAGATTTTGTTAATGAGTCTGCAACATTCTTCAAAGTGTCCACCTTCATCAGTGATTCTTTCTTTTCTTCAATCATGTCTCTCACAAAGTGATATTGAACATCAATGTGCTTTGTCTTTGAATGATAAGCAGGGTTCTTCGCTAGAAAAATTTCACTCTGACTGTCACACTCTATCCTTGCAACTTTTTGTACCAACCCAATACTTGAACACAATCTTTGTAACCATACCACTTCCTTACTTGCATGAGTGGCTGCCATATATTCAAATTATGTAGCTGAAAGTGCCACTACAACCTGTCTTTTGCTCATCCAACTTATTGCTCCTCCAAACAGGTTAAACACATACCCTCTTGTAGATCTCCTACAATCCAAATCTCTAGCCTAGTCTACATCCACAAAGCCATGTATATCCACTACCATGTCCAATATCGTTCTTCCTTCATAGCACAATCCATAGCTAGCAGTGCCATGCAAATACCTGAAAACCCTTTTTACTGTTGTCTAATGCTCCTTCCCCGGTTTTGACATATACCTGCTCAAAACTCCCACTGCATGTGTAATGTCTGGTCTAGTAAAAACCATTGTATACATCAAACTTCCAACTTCACTTTCATATGGAACATGAGACACGTACTCCTCTTCTTCATGTGTCTTGGGACACTGATCTGCAGATAAATTTACACCAACAGGAGTAGGAACCTTGACCGGTTTACATTCTGGCATATTAAACCTCTGTAATATTGTCTCGACATATTTTCTCTGATTTAACCAGAGTTTCCTCCTTTTCTGATCTCTTTTAATTTCCATGCCCAAAATGAAATTTGAAGCATCGAGATCCTTCATGTCAAATTTAGAGGACAACTGAGTTTTCACATCCTGGATAATCTCCTTGTTGTTTCCTATCAACAACATGTCATCCACATATAAGAC
>ML801503.1:175415-193279 GCA_009831015.1 Picea engelmannii | reverse complement strand
ATGTCATCCACATATAAGACCAAATAAATCAAATGATCACCAATTAATTTAAAATACACACAGTGATCTTCTTTGCTTCTTGTGAAGCCAAGTCCCATCATATAAGTATCAAATTTTTGATACCACATTCTTGGTGATTGTTTAAAACCATACAGGGACTTTTTCAGCTTGCATACCATCTCCTTCTTTCCCTTCATAGCATAACCTTCTGGTTGCTTCATAAATATTTCTTCTTCCAGATCCCCATGCAGGAACGTTGTCTTGACATCCATTTGTTCTATTTCAAAATCAAATGCAGCAACAACAGATAACATAAATCTTATGGAGGTTAACTTGGAAACAGGAGAAAAAATCTCACCAAAATCAATTCCCTCAGCTTGGGAATAACCCTTTGCTACTAACTGAGCTTTGTATTTCTCCACCTTTCCTTATGCATTCAAATTCTTTTTAAATACCCATTTTCTGCCAATGGGATTTCTTCCAGTTGGAAACTCCACTAGATCCCAAGCCTCATTCTTATCCAAAGATGTCATTTCTTCCTCCATGGCCCTTTTCCAAAGATTTCCATCCTTTGAATCCACTTCCTCCTTGACAGTTCTAGTATCATCATCAGTAATAGACAAAGAAAAATTTGAATGGAAAATAGATGGACTATACCTTTCCAGTAGCCTTCTTTCTTGATATGATCTCCTCAATACTGGAGTATGAGGATCTTCTTCTTCTTATTCATGTTCTTCTGTAGAGTTTGATTCATCATAATTTAAATCAAACTCCATTTTCTCTAGTTCTTCCTTAATTGGTAGGACTTCCTGTTTAAAAAAATCTTTCATTTCTCTAAATACCACATCTCGGCTATACACTACCGTTTTAGTTTTTGTATTCCAAAGCTTATAACCTTTGAGGCCATATTTATATCCAATAAAGATACATTTTTCATCCTTCTTATCCATCTTGCTCATGTTTTCCCTTAGAACATGAACATATGCATCACAGCCACATACCTTAAGATGTGCGAGATAAGGTTCCTTACCAATCCATATCTCTTATGGAGTCTTGTCATCCAACGCTGATGAGGGTGATCTGTTGACCAGATAACATGTCATACCCACTACCTCTACCCATAATTCTTTCCCTAACCTGGCACCACTAAGCATGCACCTTGATTTTTCCATCAATGTCTTGTTCATCCTTTCTGCACCTCCCTTCTGCTGAGGTGTATATGGAGTAGTTTTCTACCTTGATATACCAAACTTCTTACATAATTCTTCAAATTCATTCCCGCAGAACTCTCCGCCATTATCTGTCCTCAACACCTTAATTCTTTTCTCTGTTTGATTCTCAGCAAGAGCCTTGAATTCCTTAAACCCATCAAAGACTTCAGATTTCTTCCTAAGGAAATATATCCAAGTTTTCCTCGAGAAGTCATCTATAAATGAGACATAGTACACAGATTTTCCCAATGATGGGACCGACACAGGTCCAAAAACATCACTGTAAACTAGCTGTAAAATTCCTTTTGCCCTCGTTGCACTGGAGGGGAATCTTACTCGATTCTACTTCCCATATAGAAAATGTTCATAAAAATCAAAATCCAGAGAGCAGTTAGACATACCTTCAACCAAACCTTTACTGTGTAGTAGTCGAAGACGCTTCTCTCCGATATGCCCCAGTCTTTGATGCCACAACATAACCTTTTCTCCAGAGACTGTAGGAGTTCTTTCTTCTTCAAATCCAATATTAGAAACAATGGAGCTATTACACCCATCACTAACAGTGCTTCCTAGTATATTATACAGAGTTCCAAACTGAACTCCCTTCATCAACACCATTGCTCCTCAAACCATCCTGCAAGTTCCCTTTTCAAATATTGTTTTTACCCCTGCATCTTCCATTTTTCTTATAGAAATCAATTTTCTAGCCATACCTGGGATGTGCAGAACACCAAGAAGTGTTCTAATCCTTCCATATATGAGCCTCAAATTGACCCTTCCTCTTCCTATGATTGTGGTTGTCAAATCATTACCTAAGAAAACTTTACCTCCTTCATAGATTTCATATTCGCAGAACCACTCCCTGTGGGGAGTCATATGAAAGCATGCACCAGAGTCAATCAACCATGCCTCATGATATGCATGTGTGCTTGAAGAGGCCAAGTACACATCCCCTCCTTCTTCCTTGGAGGTCTTTTCTTCTATAGAAGAAGATTCTTTAGATCCCTTCTTTTTATCAACTTTGGATCTACACTGCTTTTTATAGTGCCCTTCTTTTCCACATCTCCAACATACGCTTACAAAATTTCTGGTAGATTTAGATCCACCCTTAGACTTAGATCTCCGACTTGAGAAATAAGATCTATTTCTTTCCTAGGAACGTCCTCTTGCAAATAATGCGTCTGTGCTATGTCCTTCCATATTCTTCCGTCTCATCTCCTCCAACAACAAGGATGAGACGACTTCTTCAAACTTCAAGGAAGTTGTATTACTATTTATGGACACAACCAGACTATCCCACGAGTCTGGTAAAGAACACAACAAACTGATACATTTATCTTCATCTGAAATTTCAATCTCAACAGATACTAACTGACTTACCACAGTATTGAAGGCATTCAAATGATCTGCCACCGAGTCTCCATCTCTCATCCTTAGGTTATACAACTTATTTCTCAGGAATAGTTTATTTACCAGGGACTTAGACTGATACAACTTCCCCAAATTTTCCCATAAATCCTTGGTTGTAGCTTCCTTTGACACATTTAGTGATACTGAATGAGAGAGACACAGTCGGATTGTGCTCTTTGCCTTCTGATCCAACTTTTTCCAGTCATCTGCAGAAGTTCCTGTAGATGCAATACCTGGATCTATCGCGATCCATTGATCTTTGTCCACCAATAGATCTTACATATTGAGCTTCCACAGCTCAAAACTTTTCCCATTAAGCTTCTCGATCTCCATATTCAAATTGCTTTCCATTTCTTTTCACCTAAAAAACAATACCACAGATTTCCCACTGTAACAAGGCTTATCACAGTCCCGAGCCAAATCGTTGACCACAAAGGCGTCCCCCTGAAGCCAATAAAGCTCTGATACCAAATGTAAATTCTAACCTTGTACAATCTCTACTCTAAACAGATATTCAGAAAAGAACAAAAAAGATAAAATGGCAAATACAAACATTACACAAAGATTTTTCCCCTGGAAACCCAAACTGGTAAAACCAATATATTCTGTATTAATTCATTGTGTTACAATGTTTACAATAAAAAATACATATAGGAGCCAGAGGCATACAAAACCCTAACCCAATGACTTGGATTAGTCCAAAACCCTAATTCCTTAACCGGAAATAGAAAACCATCGACAAAGAAACCATGTGTCGAAAAACCACCTAAATGTAATGTGGTCTCGATCCAAATTTTTTTTTTCGGGGGCACTGCCCTTGAAGCTCCGTGCGGAGGGATTTCCCCCCCTGAACTGCCCCTCTTACCCCCCTACGTGACTGGTGCATATGCTCTGACACTATTACACATGCAAAGAATATAACACATACCCAACAAAATCAACCTTCCCGAGTTGGATGAAGAAGGCACCACTTGGCTACATCTACAAGTAGTTTTGGACCAGCGTGAGCATCGCCCGTGTCAGCGAACTATCAAGGAAGTGTTAGTCCAGTGGAAAGATACAACCCCAATAGATGCCACTTGGGAACCAAATACCATTCTGCAAGAATTTCCACATCTCAAGCCTTGAGGACAAGGTTGTTTTTAAGGGGGAGGGCATGTTAGGGGCCTAACCCATCACATAGGTAGAATATTATATTCTGATGTAATAAAGGTCAATATTAATAAGGTCTAGCAATAAGGAAGAATAAGTCGAATGTAAGAATATTTAATAGAAACTTCCTCTTCTAGAAGGATCTTCCTCTAGATGGTTCTTTTGATAGACATATTTAGTATAAATAGGAGTCGAGGGTATGGGAAATTTTGTCTTGGATATTATTGTAATAGAGCTCTGCTCGATTGGAGGTTAGCCCCTCGAAGAGGCAAGTGAACATTGCTCTCAGTAATCAAAGTGATCTTTCTGGTGTTATTATGTTATCATTTCAATATTATTGTGATGTTGCTCTGGTTATATTGTTGTTCATTTGCCATTTCTAGCATTTTATTTATGTTCTGCATACTTTTTATATCTAGAATATTACATGTAGATTCTAACCAACAGTTAAATTCTTTATTACTCTTGAATTTTACCTAAGGAATAAAATACTCCCATGATATAAAAGGGAAGGTGCTTCATTACCATTCATTGACTTATCTACCACTTGCCATTTAACAATGTGTGTGTGTGTGTGCGTGCACGTGCATGTGCGCTATAGGACTTGACCTGGAGTTGACAACTCACCACTGTTAATTGTTTTCAAATAATACAACTCCATAATATATCACAATCTTGCACTGCTCTCATAAATAGCTTGCACTCTTCCTCTCTTTTCCTTCCAGGTAGGCAAGATAAATGAAGGCACATAAGACAACAAAGTGAAAACACATGTTTTTTTTATCAAAGAGGGTACACTGGCCCGAATATATAATTAACCCAAAACATTGATGGAGAATTAATAATAACTAAGTCAATAATTAATTAGAGTTGTTTGCAAGTTGTAGGTTCAAATTCAACTCAAAACAATGAAGGGGATGGCCATAAGTTGATATGGAAGGGAAAATTAGAGTATGAAATCACCTCATGGACCACCAGACAACAAGAATTACTAAAACATGAGATCGTATGGCCTATAAGAGTGCCAATGACCTCATTAGATGACAAATTGTTGCAAGTCGGGGACAAAATTAGAAGTTTGAGTAAAAAAATATATCAACTAATTCATAGCAAACATTGATCTCAAAGCTAAAGTTGAATGGATGGTGGGTTCCTTTTGATTGTTGGTATTCATATAAAAGTAACTCACTATCCATTCCACTTTAGCTTCACAGAAAAGGAACCCACCATCCATTCCACTTTGGCTTTGAGATCAATGGTCACAAAATACTAAGGGAATTTGATTTATGAGGAAGAGATATTATATTTACAATTTAACATTTATCATTACAACTCATTAAAAAATCTAAGAGTATCTCATTGAACACAAATAAGATTTTCAATTCCCTTGCACAACAAAATCACAACAATCATAGAGAAATTCATAACACAATTAAGACAATGTTTACCATGGAAACCCAAATGGGAAAACCAACTTCGAATGGTTGCTAAATCTATGTTTAGATAATTTCAAGTTACAATTCAAGTTTCAAGCTCATGGCCCATTCAATAATTCACACATCTTGTCCTCTTGTTGATGACGATGCACGCACACCTAGAGGCCCTTCCTCGATAGGTCCTGCGCCTGACCTCTCGGTCTAAGGATCGTTCTCCTCGAATTTTTCGAGCCAAAGCAACTCTTTTGATTCCCTGTTGGAATCTCAGAATTTCGATCCACAGGTCCTTCTCTTTTACCCTCACGGTCTTCTGCACACGACCGTGAATTTCAAGTTTCAAGACTCACAGAGTTCTGATGTCAAGAACCTCTGTCTTCTCGAACTCCCGAACACCGAAATGCCAAAAAGGTCTTCAATCAAAGTTTAGCCCCCCTGGGCTATGCCTTGGTCCATGTGACCACTTTCATAAGACCGCAATCTTATTCCCTTTGGGACTTATTTGCATAAGAGTCCGAACTCTTGGTCTCTCGACTCCTGAAATGTCAATTGCCGAAAAGCCAATGTGCTAATCTTATTGGGTATTCCCCTTTCATGATTTCATGTTTCCAAACACCAAAATGCACGGATGCCTTGTCCTCGAAACTCCCGAAGTTCCGATGGTCAAAATGTCGAAACCCCTCCGATGTCTTCCACATGTCCTACTCAATCAGACGATTGTGATCCTTTCGGGGTTTATCAATGTGAGAGCCCAACCTCTTGTCAATGGAACTCCCAAAATCCCGAAGTCCGAAATCTCGATGGACTCTTCCTTTTGGGATTTTCCTCGAAATCCTAGATTGTTGCCATGTGTCCTCCCTCAAATGGACGGTTCTCGTCGTTTCGCAATTTCGTGACTTGCAACCTCCAATGACACAATTCCTTTGTCAACTCGAATCCCCGGTATCTGAAATACTGATGGAATCTCGATCTTTGCCACGTGTCCCCAAGAGATGGACAACTTAGATCATTTGGGGACTTCGCCACTCACGAAGTCAAAAGACTCCTTCCTCTTCTGTTTCCTGATGTCTAAATCCCCAAAATGGGTGATATCGCGACACGCGTCCTCCTCCTGGATGGACAGTCCAGATCTATTTTGGGATTTTCAATGTGAAGTGTCCCGACCTCTCATCATCAAGACTTCTAAAATCCTGAATTTCGAAATCCCGATATGCTCAATCTTTCAGGACTTTATGGATTTCTCCACCCTGTGCTTGAGTTTTAAACCTCAATCAACTTCCGACAAATCCGACGGCTATCGGTGATCCATGTGAGATCCAACGGCTCACAACTGCTCCTGTTCTACATGCCTCCTATCCTGCTCTCTAGACGTGGGAATCCAATAGTCCAGATTTCTTCCTCAACCTGATCTGACGGCAGTTGTGCTCCTCCTCAACATGTGCTTTCTTCCGATACTTGGAAGATTTTTCGAGTGCTAAAGGCCTCTAAATTTGCCTTGCTTCTGCGAGCTCTACGGCTATGATTCCGTGCGTAAAAGCACTCACCCTTCTGAGCTTGACTTTCTCTGAAACCTTAAGAGGTTTCCACAACTCCTGCACTCCTGCAGAGTCTCTGCACACACGAAGGTGCTATCTCTTCTGAGCTTTTCCTGTAGCTTCAACCTCTCAGGAATTCGGTCCTCTTATCCCTTCTCCTTTTTATAGAGAAACACAATTACCTCCTGGCTATCCTTAACTCAAGCAACCTATTGTTGAGTCTACAGGGTGTTCAGTAACCCTGTGAAGATCCTTCTCTGGATTCTTCTTCAATTTCAAGGACTCAAAGAGTTCTTCCTATTCTCTCTGGCACCTACTCAATGCCCTCTCGGTAGAGTGTCTATAATCTTTAGTGATTCTCACTTCTGTTGAACTCACAACAGATTTCTTCTTCAATGCAACCTGTGCATATGCTCAATGCCCACTTTGTAGAGCTCTACAGAACTCATAGTAGAGTTCCTGTCTGCAACTATGTCTCTCCTACACAACCCTACCTCTAAGGTGTTCAATAACCTTGAGGTCTTCCTCTGAGTTGATGATTTCATGTACTGCTCCCTCCTGGCATGCCTTTGTCTGAATCCGCATAATTCAGAAATGCATCCCTGTGCACGGTTATCAGAACCCGCAGTGTTCTATCACACCCTCCTGGTGTGAAGCCTCAAAGACCTCTAACCCTGAAATCAAACAACCACTACAAATGCATCCCTAGCATACATCTACAGCATATAAAGAACACACATAGACATTCATTCAACACAGAAATACTTGCAGGAAAAACTGCTTCTTTTTGTATAAATAAAATACCTCTTTACAAAGGTGTTCTAAGCACAGACGGTAACAAGGTCTCGACTCCTTCTCAACTCTCTTTTTCTCTCTACTTCTATGATAATACAAAGAATATCTCTCGATCTTTTACATGAGGGGGCTCTTTGAGATCTTCCCTCCAAACTCACCTACCCTATTCAATTACATTGAATGGGCTATCTAGTCCAGAATCGGATCTAGATTTCATCCTTACAAACATTCAAGGCTATCTACTTTAATGCCCATTGAAAGGCACAACTCCATGGCTCAACAACCTACAACATTAATTACATTCAAAATTCAAATTTGAAATGAGGCTGTGCCTCTTCCCATTGAATGTGTGTGATGATGTGGGATGGATGGCTAGCTGGATGATGTGGAGAGATGCTCCTGCATCATACTCCTCAGCTACAAAATTCATGAGCTTCCCATCTCAGCTGTTGAAATCCTCTTGGATCCCAAACAAATTTTTGGAGCTGTTCATCCACTCCATATCCCTGCTACTGCTGCTACTTTTGCTGCTATGTTGCTGCTGCTGCTTCTCTACCCAGCTTCTCCTTGATGGCAGTCTCTTCTGACTCTATCATCAGTCTTCTGATCTTCTCAATCACTTCATCCAGCTACTCTAGTGGTTCATTCTGTTCATGTAGCCTCCCCTGCTGCAATTTCTCCCTGCAAATGGGTAGATCACCATGATCTCCCATGCCATCCTCTTCATCTTCTATGGAACTAAGTGTCCACTCTGCTGTAGATTTCATCTCTACAGTCTCCTCACTGAACTGTTGTTCATCTTCCCCTTCTGCTAGTTCTCCTGTTGGTTGAATTCCAGCTTCACCCAGTTGCTCCTCAACCTGGAATTTCTCTTCATCATCTGCTACATACCTCGATACTGCAATCTTCACCAATTCATCTCCCTGGCTAAAGTCTTTGAGAAATTCCTCAGAATGCTCCTCTGTTTTCTCTGGATTGTTCAGCCAATCCTCCAACATCTCCAACTCCATCTCTCATGGAGTGAGTACTACATATACCTACTCTTCTTCTACTATTAGCTTCAATGTTGCAGTCTTCTCAGCTCCCTGGCTAAAACTGTTGAGCCATTCCTCGGAATGCTCATTTTCTTCCTCTAATTGGGCAGATTCTAACACCTTCTCCAATTCTTCTTTGATATTCATAGTTGTCTATCTTTCTCCTTCCGCATCATCGACAACACAAAATTTTGCCTCCCCTGGGCTAAATGGTAGGAATATTCCAATTCCCCTAATCATGAGAAGATTCCTCCGATCTTCCTTTTCTGTTAGCTACTCTGGCTAATTCAAACTCTTCTTTGAGATCACCTACTCTGTCAGCTCCTTGGGCTGATTCGAACTCACCTCTGAGTTCATATGACTCTCACATAGCCTCATTTCTGTTCCCATGCCCACCTGGAAAATTGGAAACTTCCTGCTACCCTCATGGCAGTCCATGAGATCTCGCAGTGACCTCATTTCATTGCCCTCCTAGCAACGTGAAATTTCTCGGCTGTCCTCATGAAAGTCTGTGAGACCCCGTAGTAATATCAACTCTTTGCCCTCCTGGCAATTGGGAATTTCTAGGCTGCCCTCCTGGCAGTCTTTGATATTTTCAACTGATCCCAATTCATCCTCACTACCGAGGTTTCTCCCAGTCTTTGGTTCACATACCCGAACCATCTCCTCAGGTTCGTCGAGGTTTTCAGCATGCCTCAACCATCCTCTCAATAGCCTATGCTGTCATATAGCCATCAACTCCTTGACTGGCCATTTTGCCTTCACCTTCCTCATGCGCCATTCATATACCCATCTTGACTTGGTGTTCTGTTGCATCCGCAATGCAATATTTTCTATCTCCGCCCTTATATCAACGAGCTCTTTATCTATTTCTACTTTTCTCATCAGCTCTGGGTCTTTCCTTCCAGCATATCTATGGCCTTCAATAACGATCTTGCTGTCTATCTGCCCTCCTGGAAAATCTACCGCTGCCACTCTGCACCCTTGAGTGTTTAAACTTCTCCTACAGTCCTTTTGACTGTCTCCTTGATTGTTGCCTACCTGCAAACAATCATCACAGATTTTCCAACGCTCTGTCTTCCTTTGCCTTCTCGCTTCACCTGAAATATACAGATGAAATCTCGCTCTGATACCAATTGGTGATGTGTATTAGAGTGCTCTTTCACCTCCAGCTTCCTTTGCTTGAAATCTATAGAAAATATTAAGGCTCTGATACCACTTGGCGATGACGCATGCACACATAGAGGCCCTGCCTCGATAGGTCCTGCACCTGACCTCCCAGTCTAAGGATTGTTCTCCTCGAATTTTTTGAGCTGAAGCGGCTCTTTTGATTCCTTACTGGAATCTCAGAATTTCGATTCACAGGTCCTTCTCTTTTACCCTCACGGTCTTTTGCACACGACCATGAATTTTGGGTTTCGAGACTCACAGAGTTCTGATGTCGAGAACCTCTATCTTCTCGAAGTCCCGAAAATCGAAATGCCGAAAAGGGCTTCAATCAACGATTATCCCCCCTGGGCTATGCCTTGGTCCATGTGACCACTTCTCATAAGACCGTAGTCTTATTCCCTTCGGGATTTATCTGCACAAGAGTCTGACCTCTTGGTCTCTCGACTCCTGAAATGTCGATTCCTGAAAAGTCGATGTGATAATCTTCATGGGTCTTCCCCTTTCATGATTTTGGGTTTCCAAACACCGAAATGCGTGGATGCCTTGTCCTCAGAACTCCCAAAGTTCCAATGGCTAAAATCTCGAAACCCCTCCGATCTCTTCCATGTGTCCTACTCAATCGGACGATCGTGATCCTTTTGGGGTTTATCAATGCGAGAGCCCAAACTCTTGTCAACGAAACTCCCGAAATCTTGAAGTCTGAAATCCCGATGGACTCTTCCTTTCAGGATTTTCCTCGAAATCCTAGATTTCTTACACGTGTCCTCCCTTAGATGGACGATCCTCGTCGTTTCGTGATTTCGTGACTTGCAACCTCTTGTGACACAATTCCTCTGTCAACTCGAATCCCCGGTATCCGAAATACTGATGGACTCTCGATCTCTACCACGTGTCCCTAATGGATGGATGGCCTAGATCGTTTTGGGACTTCGCCACTCGCGAAGTCAAAAGACTCCTTCCTCTTCTATTTCCCGATGTCTAAATCCCCAAAATGGGTGATCTCATGACACGCGTCCTCCTCCTATAT
Organism: Picea engelmannii; assembly: GCA_009831015.1. Lineage (NCBI taxonomy): Eukaryota > Viridiplantae > Streptophyta > Pinopsida > Pinales > Pinaceae > Picea > Picea engelmannii. Next base: position 182,512 of record ML801503.1, on the reverse strand, counting down.
GGATGGTCCAGATCTATTTCAGGATTTTCATTGTGAAGTGTCCCGACCTCTTGTCATCAGGACTTCCGAAATCCCGAATTCCGAAATCCCGATATGCTCACTCTTTCAGGACCTTTTGGATTTCTACACCCTATTCTTGATGTTTAAACCTCGAGCATCTTCCGAAAAATCCGACGTCTATCGGTGATCCGTGTGAGATCCAATGTCTCACAACTGCTCTTGCTGTGCGTGCCTCCTACGCTGCTCTCTGGACGTGGGAATCCAACTGTCCAGATTTCTTCCTCAGCTTGATCTAACGATAGTTGTGATCCTCCTGAGCATGTTCTTTCTTCTAATACTTGGAAGATTTTTCGAGTGCTAAAGGCCTCGACCTTTGCCTTGCTTCTGCGAGCTCTGCGGCTATTATTCTATGCGTAAAAGCACTTTCCCTCCTAAGCTTGACTTTCTCTGAAACCTTAAGAGGTTTCCACGACTCCTGCACTCCTGCAGAGTCTCTGCGCGCACGAAGGTGCTATCTCTTCTTAGATTTTCCTGTAGCTTCGACCTCTAAGGAATTCAGTCCTCTTATCCCTTCTCCTTCAGACGAAGAAACACGATGCCCTCCTAGCTATCCTTAACTCAAGCAACCTATTGTTGAGTCTGCAGGGTGTCCAGTAACCCTGTGAAGATCCTTCTCTGGATTCTTCTTCAATTTCAAGGATGCAAAGAGTTCTTCCTGTGCTATCTGGCACCTACTCAATGCCCTCCTGGCAGAGTGTCTAGAATCTTCAGTGATTTTGAATTCTATTGAACTCACAGCAGAGTTCTTCTTCAATGCAACCTGTGCATATGCTCAATGCCCACTTTGTAGAGCTCTACAGAACTCATAGCAGAGTTCATGTATGTAATTGTGTCTCTCCTACATAGCCCTGCCTCTAAGGTGTTCAAAAACCTTGAGGTCTTCCTCTGAGTTGATGATTTCAGCTATTGTTCCCTCCTAGCATGCCTTTGTCTAAATCCACAGAATTAAGAAATGCATCCCTGTGCACCGCTATCAGAACCCACAGTATTCTGTCACACCCTCCTGGTGTGAAGCCTCAAAGACCTCTAACCCTGAAATCAAACAACCCCTACAAATGCATCCCTAACATACATCTACAACATATAAAGAACACACATAGACATTCATTCAACACAGAAATACTTGCAGGAAAAACTGCTTATGTTTGTATAAATAAAATGCCTCTTTACAAAGGTGTCTTGAGCATGGACTGTAACAAGGTCTCAGCTCCTTCTCAACTCTCTTTTTCTCTCTACTTCTATGATGATACAAAGAATATCTCTCGATCTTTTACATGAGGGGGCTCTTTGAGCTCTTCCCTCCAAACTCACCTACCCTATTCAATTACATTGAATGGGCTGTCTAGTCCAGAATCGAATCTAGATTTCATCCTTACAAACATTCAAGGCGATCTACTCTAATGCTTGCGCAAAGGCACGGCTCCATGGCTCAACAGCCTACAACATTAATTACATTCAAAATTCAAATTTGAAATGAGGATGCTCCTCTTCCCATTGAATGTGTGCACTGACGTGGGATGGCTGGTTGGTTGGCTAACGTGGAGAGATGCTCTTGCATCACTTGTGCATCCTCACCTCTTAGTCAAAAGACATTTGTCAGTTGATCTACAAGAATATATATGTGAAGATAGGGGTAATGGAAAGGCCAAACATCCTTGTCCTTTCATTTCCCATTCCCAATTTTCTCTCCTGTTTAATTTTATCTTTCTTCATTTACTTTTATTTTCCTCATTTCATATATTTATTGCAACATTGTCTTTTATTTTCTTTTAACCTTCACTATTTGTCAAATTGTTTATTGGTACAAAATCTTGCAACCATTCATTTTTTGTCAGATCATTTTGGATCATAACTCCCCATTGAGAGGATTTTTGTGTCCAAGTCTTAGAAGGAAACCAAATTTGTATCAATGTGCCTTCTATCCGATTCTTTGGAACATGGCTCTCAACTCTGGCTCTTGGATACAACTCTAACTTTGGCTCTAGATTTGGTTCTAGCTATGGATCTTGCTTTGTTTCCTATCTCCAATCATTTTTGTAATGCATAAGTATGTTCATTGATTCTATAGTCTTACTAATATTTAGATTTGAAACTATTCAATCAAAATTTATTCCCATCTTCAACATGTAAGTCCCTTTCATTCTCAAAATTCAAGATAGTCTCACTTGTAAGGCCAATGGATGTCAAGTCAATTATGTCCTTTGCATGTTCAATGAGATATTAATAACCTATACCATCATACAATAAATCCACAAGAGGAAGGTTCTATTTCCCTCTTCCACTGATATCAATTGCTTCCCTTATGGAAAAACCCTTTGCTACTTGCACATGCGTATAAACACTCTATCTCTACAACAATTTCATTTGGATGAAAATCTTCATGAGTAATCATAGCACCTTCTTCTACCCACAAAAATTGAGAAATCATGAAATGTATGGTTGTAGGTGACGTCAATGCATATAGTCTTGAGGACAGGGGAATGCTTCAGTATTTGGACAATGCAAAGAATGGCTAGTAGACAAGTTGGTGAAACATGAGCTATCCAACATTCTTTTTTTTTATCAACTACCATGGATTTACAAGGAAGACCCAAGGTCATTGACCTCTGTGCACCAATATCTGACACACATCTAAGAAGAGAATATTGTTCTAGAATATTGAAGGAAACAATTAGATTGGGGTTTCCTTTGATGTTAGTGTCAACCTATTGTCCATTTCATTAGTGGCATTGGCCTGCTATGCTACTGTCAATAATTGGAAAATACCTACTCCTTGGCCTGGAAATGTAGGAATATCTTCATCCTCTTTAATATTCAATCTCCATGCTCTTCACTTGACTGTGAAATCCCTGGGATGAAGCTTTGGATGAATCCTCCAACATTTGGCTTCCCAATGTCCACTCAACTTTCATTAGTAGAAAAAAATCTTGGCACTTTATGGACTTCTTGACATGATTTTATTCTCCATGTTTCTCTGAGTTTGTCTTGGAGAAGCATTCTTTCCATTCTTCCTATAATTGTTTTTAGGTTTGTGGTATGTGTCTTTCTTCTACTAGAAAGATGCCTCAATATGGCCTTTCTTCCAACATAATAAAATATACCTCAAAATATCAACAATTGGAAACTCTATGGAATTTCTTATTGTAACAATTATGAACAAGGGATATCTTACCAAATGCATGCCTCTTCTTCTTCTTCTTATTCCATCTAATCAGCTTTCTACTTCTTCTAAGTGTAGGTGAGACTAGGTATTTGAACTTTCTTTGTCCCTATGCTTATGTAACTCCGCCACAAGAATGATCAAGTGGTAGTGTGCTACCACCTTCAATTTCTATTTCTCTTCCTTCTAGTGAAAAGGAAAAATATTCAACATATTTTTCCTTCACAAAAGTGATATTTTTGGTCATGGCCATTTCCTTTATGCCATAAAAACCGAGGTCTTCATGCTTGACCCATTGTTCATCTACAATGGGACTTATGATGCCTTAACTTCTCTTGCATAACACGTTTCCATTGCATCCATTATGTTTTAAGAGCTTGGAACTAATGATTCTAGTATGCTATTCAAAATCAACAAATATTTTTAGAGAAACATTTAAGGGATGTGATATTTCCATGCTTGTCTCCATCATGGTGCTATATTTTACAATAGTAATGGATGATTTCCTTGATTCCTTGGTCTCTTACATAACTACTTGTAGATTTACCAAATCTTGTTTCTTCTCTAAGAACACTTGGTGAAATTCAATCTAATCATTTGAGTGAATTTATCCTCTTTCCAACTATCCAATTACTAAATTACCTTCTCTCCCAACTACACAAGATGAAATCTGCTCATGTCCAAATCTTCCATAACAATGGTGAGGGAGTCTTGACATTCAACGAAGCAATTCTTTAGCAATGGAAACAATTTTGTGGAGGTCTAAAGGTCTTGTTCTAGTCATGCTATATTTTCCCCAAACATCTGTAATTATTCCTTCAAGTGCTTATTCTCCTCTTTGACCTACACATTACTAACATGTAATTTTTTCAATGATTCTCTCTTCAGTTCTTTACCCATGCTAGATTTGCTTCTCTTCAAATTTATGGTAGTTATGTCATGGTCAAGGATGATTTTCTATCAATATGATCCATACAAAATGGAATTATATCTCACTCATTTAACTAACGCAAATTCTCCACAAAATGAAATATGTTCTTCACAATCTTTACTTAGGCTTGATCAAAAGGATATTGTCCTATCTTCGATGTAACCTGCACACATGCAACCAATTGACAACACAATGATAATTAGGTCTTTGAGTTTTATCTTCTTCATTGTTGATCACTAGGAATGAATACATGAAATGGTTAGGATTCCCTATATATGCACATATATGGATGAGTTCCCAACAAAACCCAACCCGCTATGTGTGGTGTCAATCAAAAAACTATTTCAGATTTTTTTTTGGTCAAGAATTCAAATCAAATTTACAATTCCTTCATTCATGCTTTTCTTTTGAATATATGGGACATACAACTACTCAAAAATATAAAGTATATGGTTGAATCGAGTGATGAAGTGCTAAGATCTAATTATGTAATAAGGTATATGGTTGAATCGAGTGATGAAGTGCTAAGATCTAATTATGTAAGTAATGGCTTCCAATTGTTTACCTAATGTATTAAAATGCTAACATATATGTTTAATTCATTGGAGAGACTTCCTAATGCTTTAACTTGTCAACAAGCCATGAAGGATGGCTCGTGCCAAGAATAACATTTGAGATGCACCCCTCATATTTTAATACTAATGAATAAAAAACTCAAATGGATATTTACTTTAAATGATAGCCACTCTAGCTAGCCTCCTTTGTTCTTCATTACATATTCCTCAACCATTCTTTAATTCGATGATAACTCAATGTGAATCGTGGTCATTGGTTTGTACTTGGACCATCCTTACAACAAGCAATGGCTGCTTATAAATGCAATACCAAGTAGCACCTCACCTTTAATACTCTAGTAACACACACATGCATCGTTCTATTTTCTAATAATTTCCAATCCAACAATGGGTATAATAAATTACTCCATCACTCATAAGTCAAACCAATTGCAACAAGGATATAATTCTCCAACAATAGTGATGACACATTCTGACATTAGCAATGAAGATAATGCTCCAACAATGACAACATTAACTAGCATTACGACACACATCCTTGATGATTTGGTATCATCATAATTGTGATATTTTTATGTTCATAATTCTTTTTTAAGATAAAGAATATGAATAAATTATCTTATTTTTAGAAACAAACTTTATGAAGGTGAATCGGTCCTTTAAGTACATAAATGTTTTGAGAATTTTTCTTGGACAATGCCATAAGCAACTATGAAATGTACCTTTAATTTCATCTCAAAAATAAAGTATGATTTTTTACATGGGAATATATATTCCAACTCTAAATTAAATGATCTCTTACCCTTGAATTTCACCCAAGGAAAAAAATCATTCCCATGCAAGGGAAGGCACCTCATTACCATTCATTGACTTCTCTACCACATGCCATTTAATAATGTGTGTGTTTGTGTGTGTTGTTGCTACAATATTTGGCCCATGGTTGGTATGCTCACCCTATTAATTGCGTGTGTGTGTGTGTGTGTTATTGCTACAATATTTGGCTCATAGTTGGTATGATCACCCTATTAGGTGTGTGTGAGTGTGTGTGGTTGCTACAATATTTGACCCATAGTTTGTATGCTCACACTATTAATTGTCGGTAACTAATATAGCTCCATCATATATCAATAGCTCACACTCCTCTCATATATAGTTTTCACTCTTCCTCTCTTTTCCTTGCAGGTAGGAAAGCTAAATTAAGGCACATAGGAAAATGAAGAGACAACACACATTTGATGAAAGAGGGTATGATGGCCTGGATATATAATTAACCCAACACATTGATGGACAACAAACTATAACTAACTTGGTAATTAATTAGTGCTCTTTCCAAGCCACAAGTTCAAATTCAACTCAAAATATTGAAGGGGGTGGCCATACGATGAGATGGAAGGGAGAATTTGATTATGGAATCACCTCATGAATCACCAAACAATAAGAATTAGAAAACCATGAGTTTGTACAACATGGAGGAGTGCCAACAACCTCATTAGATAACAAATTGTTAGAAGCTAGGGACAAAATTAGAAGTTTGAGTAAGCAAATGCAACACCTAATTCATAACAACCATTGATCTCAAAGCTCAAGTGGAATGGACAGTGGGTTCATTCCAATTGTTGTTATTCATATAGTACTAAGGGAATTTGATTTCTAAGGAGATGGGTATTTATTAGAGGTAGGTAAGGAAGGGAGATAAGGTTTTTGGAGGCTAGTTATCTTCTTGATTAAGAGGTATTGTTTCAACCACATTTGGATCCTATTCCTTGGTGGGGGTTTTGTGTTATATTCTTTTCACGATTATCCCATTCATTGTTATATTGCGTCGGGTGCAATGGGGGGGTCACAGGGGGGTGGATCCCCCGAGGAACATTTTTTGAGTGAGTTTTTGTGTCTATTTTGGGCAGTTTTATCACATTCTTTTCTGATTTTGGTTAAGGAATTAAGGTTGTAATATAATCTAGGTCAATGGATTAGGGATTTTGGATGTCGTAGGATCCTATATATTATATTTTAATGGTGACGTTAATAAAATGCGAGAGATTAGTTGCAACAAATGTGTTGTAGGTGTTATCCCTTCATTTTTCTAGATACAATAAAGAAAATACTAGTTGTTTCTCCGTGGACGTAGCCCTTATCAGGTGAACCATGTATATCATTATCTCTCTTGTATTTTTTTGTTTTATTTCTTCATTCATTTTCATTTGTTTTATTTTAATTTCTCCATGATACTATTCCTAACAAATAGTATAAGAGCCAAAGGTCTATTTGGATCATAAACTCGTTGGAAATGAGGGTTCCTAGTTTCAGTGGGAGTAATGGTGGAAGAAGGAAATTTTAGGGTCAATAAGTTTAATGGAAAAAAATACCAACT